>CAKNET010000121.1:0-53560 GCA_930272545.1 Sphaerostilbella broomeana | reverse complement strand
AAACCCCCCCCCCCCCCCCCCCAAAAAAAAAAACTAACACCTCTCCCGCTATTTAGATCCTCTTCGTTCAGAGCCTCACCCTCGGCCCCGTCATCTTCTTCGCCAAGGGCGCCATCCTCCTCCTCTACCTCCAAATCTTCAGCTCCCAGAAACTCATGCGCAAGGCCGTCTACTTTGGCCTGGTCCTCACCGGCGTGACCTACTGGATGAGCGTGCCTCTCGAGATCGCCTTCGCCGCGCCCCGCCCAGGACAGCACTGGGCGGATCTCCTCACCGACGGGAACCCTTCCAAGATGATCTACTGGGGCATCGTCCAAGGGTCCCTGGCTATTGTCATTGATTTGTACATTTTCGTGCTGCCGCTCCCGGTGCTTTGGGGCCTCCACATGTCGCTCAATAGGCGGATTGCTCTCTGCGCGGTCTTCTTTACTGCGTTGATGGGTGTGATTGCTAGTGTCATTGCCTTGGTCTTCCGTGTGAAGCTCCTTCAATCCACTGATACTGGATATATTCAGAGTCAGCTCTTCATCTGCATGTAAGTCAAATTAAAGAAGAAGAAGAAACAACCCCAGTCTATTCTTGAATTATGATGAACGAAGAGAAAAAAAAAAAAGAGAAATACTAATCCAAACACTTCACAGTGTCGCCGAGAACAATGTCGCCATGATTGTCTCCTCCGTCCCCGCCTTCAAGTCCTTCATGTCCAAGCACGTCGTCGAGAGCGGCTTCTTCAGGTCCCTCACCTCCCGCCTCACCGGAAGCACCGCCGTCTCCAGCAAATTCTCTTCCGGCAAGTTCTCATCCCACAAGCTCCCGTCCAAGGATACCGTCTCGGAGCGAAGCCTCAAGGTCTCCCACAGCTACGAATTCAGCAACTACACCTCTCCTGTCACGCAGATCGAGGGCGGACGCAAGGATTCTTACGGCAACCCTGGCTTTGTCAACGGCGCAGACGGTATTGTGCAAAAGTATGATATCACGCAGGAGGTCCAGCCCCATGATCGGGTATAATAAAGCAAGCTGTTTTGTTTGGCTTAGGGTGTTGAAGGAAAGAATTTTTTCTATTTTTAAACCGTTTTCGTCTTTAATCTCATGTAAATACCAGAGGGCCGGCGCGCATCACGAGTATGAGTTGTTGAAAGCCTATCCAATCATGCAGGGAATGATCATACATCATAATTAGTACATTCTTCTCCGCCACACTGATCATCAGTTCCTGTGACGACTATTAAGTGATTCTGCACAAGTTTTTTTTTTAATCCACACATTCTTTTCCCCCAGACCGCTATGTAAAACCAGCGTAAATTCTGCGAGTCTGGCTGATCACCAACCGGCATTACGTTGGGAACCGAGACATTGGCCCGCAGGAGTTGTCGATCGCCCAGATCGTGGCCATCGGGCTTACATCGTGGCGGTTTGCATGAACCTCTCTCCATGTATGTACGCACGTCCATAAGCTTAGACGAAGCGCCTACGCCGCCAATTCCAACTCTCTAGCAGGAGGATGCCTCTCTGGCGGCGCCACATTGCTCATTTGAATTGCTTCTAGAAATAGTAGCAATACGGGAATTTAAAGTTTTCGGCAAGCCAATTAACGCACCGTACGAACAATACAAGCAGAGCTCTCCAACCACGTAACACAGCCAAATGAAGTGTCCTGCATGTTATGAAACGGCCTCATGTGGCTTTGTATTCTTTTTCGTATATTTATTCTTTTGCTATCATCGCATTTTGCGAATACAGGTCGTGCTCGGCTCACAAATGAAATCTCTCAAATGATGATGATATGGTTCTCATCTGCGGTCTACAACAACGCTCAGAGAATCCTTGTGCGTCGACGTCACCAATACCTAGGTGGTCTGAATACGAATCCTCAAAGTGAACTTGTCCTGGATGGTCATCCGCAAGTGCTCCATAGTTGCCAGTGATCTACACAACCCGAAAAGCTGTAAGGCTGGTTCTGTCTTCCCCGCAGCACCATCAGTCAGCCCCCATGCATGTCCATCCAGCTCTGAATGATGAACAAACCAGGTGGCAAAGAACGTGGCCAGCTGTTAGCGCTAACTGGGTAGACCTCGACTTGACCCCCGTCTACGGGAATGCTTTCCCTGTCAGCCATGCATGTGCGGGCATTTTTGTACGTACATTGACAGATGCATAGTTCCGATGTCTATGTTCCTGTTAGACATCTCGCTTGCTCGTAGCTGAAGCTGTTTCACTTGCGCCTAACTAGACACAATCACGAAAGGGCCAGCATCCGCGGAGTCGTAGATTTCGCCGATCGTCCGAGCACTCGGCTCAAGCAGCGCACAAAGATCCGATTCACGACGAAACCAGATATGGCCCGACAAACTACACATTTTATGGAACTCTTGGTAGCAGCGCAGTGTTTTGCTCGATTGGGACGGTCTCCGTGTGAATCCAACCACCCCTTGTCATCTGCTGGGTAGGAATGATGCCCCTGGACCTGACGGACTTTTGGTGCCTTGTTAGCCAAGAACAACCACCATGCATGTCGACACAGATTCGTGCCCCAGTAAAAAAAATTAAAAAAAATATCAAAGCGCTGGCCTCCGGATCAACCGGGAAGACGGAGAGATCGTTAGATAACTGATTGAAGAACTGCGCATTGATTCAGCGTTGTATTTGGCAATTATGATGTTGCAACCATATTTGCCTCGGCGGTTACGACCACGTTCCAACAGGTAGCAGTATCGCGCAAGGGCCTCTTCTCGCTCCCAGTGTAATCCAGATGAAGTTGAGGAATAGTATTCCGTAGTTATATTGATATTAATCCCTCGCCCCTTATGAGAGGAGTGTGCATTCTTTAAGCTGTCTGGAGCCTTCGATGCCCGTAGACAAGGAGCACCCAAGGGCCTACGCACTCTGCAACCCATCTAAGAGTCTAGATGAACCACCCTAGATTTGAGAGCGGCCAGGTCTCACTCCTGACCAGATGGCATAAGCTTTGACCCAAGTCAAGAAAATGCACCCCAAATTTGCTTGGGGGCAAGGGCAATCCGTGTTGCGCTTTGTCATGAAGGAGGTAAATGTGGTGAAACTACCTTGTCTACGTTGGCGCTTGCACAGAGGCAACGTTGAGAGCCTCCTAGACTTGCCATTAAGCCGAGATAGAGAGTTGAATATAATTGCGCAACCTGTGACAGAAAACTACCCTATACTTGCGTGATTGGAATGATTGCTACCTCATGGAAGGTCCGCGGTTGGAGTTTTGGAAGACTAGGTCTAAGTCCACGGTGCTGCCGACCGAGATTTCATTGCGTTACAGTGCTAGTTGACTGGACCAAGAATGAAGAGCGATTTCTAATCTCGCCGAGTTGCTTCCTTCGAGAAGCATTCTAGCAAACTCGATGGTCGCGGGTGTCTCGAAGTTGTTTCGTTCAACCACTACAGTTGTTTTGCTGCAGCGAAGGCCAACATCATCTGACCAATCGAGGTCCCTAAAACAGTGCGGAGTGTTAACTTTCTTGAACCGTGGGTTGACCTGTCCAACTGCACATCTGCCACTTTCTCTATTCGTCCGTCTCATTGAACTATCCAAGCTTGTAAGTCGATTCCCGCACAAACCAAGGGAAGCATGGCAAACAAGAAGACGATCCTCGTAACAGGCTGCTCCGCGGATGGCATTGGTGCGGTATTAGCCCTCGCTTTAGCAAGGCAAGATCACCATGTATTCGCAACAGCACGCAATATGTCCAAAATTCCTGCCGAGCTCCGTAACCTCTCAAACGTCTCTATTATTTCACTTGATGTCACATCCACAGCATCTGTCGCCGAAGCTGCCAAAACAGTCGGTGACGCCGGTAAAGGCCTCGACATATTGGTCAACAATGCAGGCCTGGGATACTCGATGCCTATTCTGGACGTGGACATTAACAAGGCGCAGAGGCTCTATGAAACCAACGTTTGGGGGCCACTGAGAATGATACAGGCATTCGCAGACTTGCTGATCAAGGCCAAGGGTCGAGTCGTGAATGTAAGCTCGGTAGGCGCAGTTGTAAACACTCCGTGGATAGGTATGGCTACATCTTTGTGGTGCTCAAACAATAGGCCTGAAAATGTTGGCTAATCGTGTGGTCCAGGCACATATTCCTCATCTAAAGCGGCTTTGAATAGCTTTTCTGAGACCTTGCGGTTGGAACTGGGCCCATTCGGCGTCAGCGTCGTCACCATTTTGGCTGGCACAGTAGCCACGCCTTTTCATGCCAACGAGCCGATACCAGAGCTTCCAGCCAAATCCTTATACACGTCAGTCCTGGAAACGATTACCAAGTGGGCAAAAGGCCAAGCGGGACCCAAGGGCGGTTCTGTGCAGGAGTTTGTGCAATCCATTATTCCGGACATCGTAGATGATGGAAAGGGTGGGATTGTGTGGAGAGGAGCCAACAGCAGTATTGTCTGGTTCATATCCCGATGGTTGCCTACAGGCATTGTTGTGAGTGCGATCCCATCGATTGGGCAACCTTTGTGGTATCCGCTAGTGTCTAACATCGATGTTCGCCAATCTAGGATGGATTTATGTCAAACGGACAGGGCTTGATAGAGCTGAAGAAGAGTTTGGATGCGCCATGAGTTTCCAGCAGCTCATAGGTAACTACGTACATTCGCCGACGTTGTTCGAGGCAAGGGAAAGTGTTCAGGAGTGGAAGGAACGAATTGCTGAAGTCCTCATGGACGTCACGTGGTGGCATCATTGTATTTGTTCCAATGAAGGAAACACCTTCTGTCTCTCAAACAATCATACACATCGAGCCATCTCATAAAGCATGTCTGAGTCTGACAGTTCTTTGCGCCCGTTTCTAAACGTACTACGCTCAAGATGGAATCTTGAAACCACCAGGCACGCGATGCTTGAAAAACCCCTTTGGATCCACCCGCTGGCGAACTTTGTCCAGCTCTTCAACGCTCTTATTTCCGTAGCTTGCGATTGGATTATCCCATGCTGCCGCATAATTCAGGTAAATAAACGGATCATACTCACCAAGCTTCTTTGCGGAGGCTTCGAGGTCAGCAAATAGTTTGCGGGCTGCCTGTTCAATCTTTTCGTCGTCTGCTTTGTCTGTCCAGGCTGCCGTGAGAAGGGTCACAACAAGAGGTTTTGTTCGATCAGCGAGACCCAAGCTATTAGCTGTCGCAGCCTTCTTGTAGATAGCTGGAGGGAGGGGCTCGAGAGAAAGAGACCAAACGATGTTGGCGGCATTCTCGATAGCCGGGAGACTCTCACTCCAGTGGGTATACGCGGCCTTCAACATCTCCAATGTCGAGCCGTGTGTTATCTGGAGCGACAGCTGTCTAAGGACATGTCAGCCAAGGGTTATTGCACTATTGAATTCTTAATTAAACATCATCATATGCATGCACTTACCGCAAGCCATACGGGGCAAAAGATCCCTGCTCCTCGGAGATATCGGCCATGTTTGACAGCCTCATGGTATTCATCACAGCCGGGATCTCGAGGAATGGTGCAAATACGGCAGGCTTCTCGACAGGCTTGGTATATTCGACGTTGTTGACAACCCCGGAACCACGTCCAGCTGCAAATCCAAAGCTGGTGATCAAGCTGGCATACTCATCATAATTCTCAGCCGAGTTAAAGTCCGCAAATGCCTTCAGCTGGCTGTCGATGGTATCCAGGGTATGGTATAGCGAACCCCCCCACAGTTGTCCTTGTTCAAAGGTGTTGAAGTCAAAGCGGGTGACGATGCCGAAGTTGCTCGAGCCCCCGCGTAAGGCCACGAGGAGGTCAGGATTCTCCTTTGCGTTCGCATTGACAATGGACCCATCAGCAAGCACAACCTGAAAGTTAGCCACCGTATCGCATGTCCAGCCGAAGCGGGGAGAGAAGTAGGAGATGCCGCCTCCGGTGGCCAACCCACCCACACCGACGGGAGAGGCCCGTCCTCCGGCGACGGATAAACCCAAAGCATCAAGTTTGGCATACACTTCTCCCCATTTTGCGCCTGGACCGATAGATGCGGTCTTCTTGTCATGGCTCACGTCAATATTATTCAGTTGGCTTAGATCAAGAGTGATCCCACCACTGCCAATGTTTGCTGCCCCGGCATTCGGAGCATGTCCGCCAGATCGGAGGGCAAGCTTTAGGTCATTGGCAGCGGAAACGAAACGCACGACGCAAGCCACATCCTCAGCTGTCGTGGGTATGACGATGCAGTCTGGGTGAAGCTGAGCCTGCTGGGAGAAGTAGGACGACAAGGAATTAGTGTACGCCTCCGTACCCTGGAGGGCGACCTTTTTGTTTCCGAGCTCAGCCAGCAAAGTTTGGCACTGCAAGACGCGGAAGGCGTTTATTTTTAGTCAGCCAGGGGAATTTCTCAAACACCCGTCGATGAAAATCCCATCCTTCAGCGATCAATGGGGGCGAATCTAACTTTCCGACTTACACGAGCGGCTTGGGCTGTAGAGAGCTCCATTTTTAATCGCCTGGTCTGAGATTTGCGCGTGGATTCACGGACGAGATCTTGACAACTCGGGCCTGAAGCGGAATAGTAGCTGAAAGATGAGATCCGGGGAGGGTCTCTAAGCTAAGAGTATTAAGGGGCTGATCTTTTTGGGTTTTTAGTTGATTAAAGTCATGACCAAGGTGGGGATTTGCACCGCCGTAACGCAATTGTGAGGTGCGCGCGGAACAAAACATAGTTGTACCTACAAGCAATGGAGCTCAGGACTTGCGCGCAAGTCTGAGGCAGGTTGGTCGTGGAGATGGTGTTGATAGTTTGCTGCCACAGGAAGCGGGCGGAATTCCTGAAAGTCTCAAACTGATGTCGAACTGCGACAGCAACAAGACTCAGGCTAAGGTTGGGGCAGGATATAGGCCCCATTATAGGTTTCCTGGTTGGCAGGGTTGTAGTTGACTATGGGCCGTGTCTTCCAGCCCCATCTCTTCTGGATGCAGCATCCCTCCAGGAGAGTTGGGCGGGAAGGCTGGCGTCGCATCCGCACTGCGCCGTCCCCGTCAGTTCTCGCTAGTTGGCTAGTTGGTTAGTTGGCTTGTTGACTTGTTGACTGCAGAGTTTCCTTCATTACGACATATCTATATCCCGCGCCCCCGGGACCTGAAACCTGAGCCGCTGCATCCAAGAAAAAGATATCCATCACACGTCGACTCAGCCTGCAGGACCAGCTCCTCCGATCGCCGCCTGCCATAGCCTGTGACGCGTACGGAGCAAACGTACCTATTAAGAAGCTTGCATTTCTAGCCGCTGCATCCCACCCAGATTTCCTCGTTCCTCCTGCAACTTGTTCTAGAAACCTTCCATTTCCCACGTGGCAGCCTTGATCGGACTCTTGCAGATAGATATGCGTGCGCCATCCTTCTTGTTGGCGGCTGCTGCCATTGGTAGTGGAAGTGGTGCTGCTGGTGCATGTGCCCAACCTACATCAACTGGTTCACAGTCTTGTGTGAGTATATTCCCTTTAGTTGTTGTTGTTATTGTCTTGCTGTTTGCTCAATTTGTCTGCTGCAAATTTCCCAACATAAGCTGACTTTGGGCCCCAGTGCAAAGCGCTTACTGCTGCCCTTGGCAGCAAGGTCGCAGCTCAGAATAGTGCCGACTACACCGAGTCTCTAAACTCCTACTGGGCAAAGCAGGAAACAGAGATTCAGCCATCATGTGTAGTACGTGCCACGTCTGCCCAGGACGTTTCCACCGCCATCAAAGTACTCGTACCCAAGTGCTGTCAGTTCGCTGTTCGCGCCGGTGGCCACGGAGCAGTTCCTGGCATCGCAAACGTCAAGGACGGCGTGACGATTGATTTGAGAGGTTTGAATACCTTGACTCCCAGTGCAGACAAGAAGACGGTCGAGCTGGGCCCTGGGCTCGAGTGGGGAAGTGTTTACACACAACTTGGTGCCATTGGTCTCTCTGCGCCAGGTGGACGAGATGCGGGTGTTGGTGTCGGCGGATCAGTTCTCGGCGGTATGATACAGACCTCACTTCCCATCTAAATGGCAGTAACTGTTGACTGACATGATCATTAAGGTGGCTTTGGATACTTCTCTCCCAAGACTGGGTTTGCTGCTGAGAATGTCGTCGCTTATGATGTTGTCCTCGCCAGCGGCCAGATTGTGACCGCGACGGCCAAGGAGAACCAAAACCTCTTCAAGGCGCTCAAGGGCGGCTCAAGTAACTTTGGCATCGTCACCAAATTTACACTCAAAACTTTCCCTCTGGGCAATATCTGGGGTGGAAACATCTTTTACAACGGCTCCACCATCGACGCCAACATCGACGCTTTGTATAAATTCGTTGCCGACCCCAAATACGACACCGACGCTGGTTACTTCCTCAACTATGCGTTTACTCCAGACAGCGGCTCTATAGTTGCCAACCGCATTGCCTATGCGCAGCCAGTGGAGAATCCGCCAGTCTTCCAGCCCATGACAGCAATCCCCCAATTGGGAAACACTCTGGACATCATTGATCTGGGTTCTTTCGCGAATCAGTCATTCGACACAGCCCCAGATGGATTCAAGTAAGTCATTTTTTTGCAAATATATGTCAATCTTCGTTGCTGTCCACTTGCTGACTGCTGGTTTGTTTCAGCCAAATTTCGTTTGCTGTTACTTTCAACAATAACGTGCAGATGTACACAGATCTCTGGAACATCTTCAATGACAACGTCAAAAGCATCCAGAATGTTCAGGGTCTGCAGTACACCATCACTCTCGAGCCTATTGTCCCGGCCATCATAGCCCAGACCAAGGCCAATGGCGGCAACTCTCTCGGCCTCGACGATAGCATCCCTGCTGTGGGTGCAGTGGACTGCCTTCTCACTGCTACCTGGCCGAATGACAGCGACAATAAGGCTGTGAACCAAGCCGCCAACGCCCTCCTTGCCAAGACCATCGACAACGCCAAGAAGCTCAAGGTCTACAACCCCTATGTCGACATGAATCACGCCAACACTGGCCAGGACCCAATCTCTAGCTACGGGTCGAAAAATGCTGCGTTTTTGCGCTCGGTGGGCAAGCAAGTGGATCCTCACGGTGTTTTCCAGAACTTGATGCCAGGAGGTTTCAAACTGGGGAAATAAAAAGCAAAATAATTCTCATCATGTGTTTTTTTATATATGTATTCTTATTATAGAGCGTATCATGCATTATTAGAGCATCTGGACTACCAATTTTTCATCTTTTCGTTCTATGTGTCTTGTGATTGCATCTCTCAGGGGCACGCTGAATAGGGAAATGATTAAAATCAGCAACCAAACAGTTATTTCCTGAATTATAAATCGCATTCCTGGGGTATTTCTACAGGACCGAACATTCCTTCCACATACCCATCATTGGAATGTCTAACCAGATAGGTGGGTACATGGCAAGGGTTATTCTACCGACTAATATCATGACACCCCATGGACCGTCAGGCCATCCTGCTCGATGGCCAGGCGAGCAACCCCCCTCCATGACTGCATGGCAATCCCTAGGTATCTAATTTATGTATAACATTCTCGCTTGCCTTGCGCTTGTCCATGTCCCCCATCCGGACTTGGCGGCTACCGCGTCCCGATAAGATTGAAAGGGCTCGGATGATCGACATGCCCCTGGGCTTTCATTAATATTGGTTGGGTTCCTTGGCCGATTTATCATCATGTGTCAGTCGGCTGAGGCAGAAGCGTCCAGTCGGTGGGTGGCATGGTTCTGTTATGGCGATGCTGGGTTCGAAGTTCCTGTGGTGAAACCTCGATCAATACAGGGGTGGACAAAAAGTAATGTATGACCCGGGCGGACCGTCCATCTGCAGGGGAAATACCAAATCGCAGGGTTATGGTTTCTTTTGGGTTATATAAGCTGATAATATTAAAAAAAAAAAAAAAAAAAAAAAAAAAACCCTGGGTCCGCGTGGTGACCTGGCTGTTCTTGATGAGAATGTCTAAAGGGGCTTATTCAGTTGATCAACTTGGGCTTGGACAGAGCAGTGGGAGCACGGATAATCAATTTCGACCTTACTTGTCATGGATCTGAAGAGTAGCCCCAATTTTAACGAGAAGAATCTGGGTATTATCCTATACTTTGGTTTTCGATAATAGCAATATAACATTACTAGCATCGTGGGGTTGCAGACGATGAATAGCACCAACTATTGATGCATATCCCTTTCTGTGGAATGCGCTCTGTATACATATTAGAATGCCCTTAGTACATCAGGTACCATAGCTATGAGCACAGTATGCCCGACTATAATCTATGCGACGCCCTATTTCAAACTGGCATGCTTAAATAGTGAGGTTTCGGTATGGCAAAGCGCATCGGCAGACGAAACTCGAGATCCAGAGCCCTTTAACAACAGCGCATGCTATTTTTTGACCCTATGGAAATTTGAATGCGCATTGAATCTACATGACGGAATCGATGGAGGGACATTGAATCATTCGGTTGACCAAGTTTAGAGTCTTGCGTGTTGTTGACTTTCGATCCATCTTGACGAGGATGATCTTCCCTCTGCAGCACTACTTCGTCAATCTGACATTATTGCCGTGCCTAACTGCGTCTTTAATGAAATTCACTGAGCCAGTCAATCTAACAATTTTTTCCCCATTTTTTTTTCCATCACGCTTCATGAGCTCATTATCATCATCCTGGCAGGAAATCGCAGCGTCTCAGATGCATGATATGAAAGATTCCTTTCCGTGGACAATTTCTCGGCATGACTAAATCTTTGATAACAAAAAAAAGGTAAGAGTGGCGTTGAATATGCTGAAAACTGCATCACAAATTAATATAACATTAACTTATCTTGAGGCCATGGCTGAGCCGACTGCAAGTCTCTTAGTTTAGGCTCAAACCGAGCTTAAGCATCTTTAAGACTAACAAGGGATATTGTATCTTTGGTAGCTCTTCGGCATTATACCGCTGCAAGTCTGGCGCAACTTCTTTGCTGTTGAGCAGCTGCTAACATTGAAATTACGTTGGGCTCCCCTACTGGAAAGATTAGAGAAATCGAAAACTTCTGATTGGGGCGAATAAAAGCTTGTCAAAACCCGATAGGCACGACATTGGGGTTTTTTTTTTCGTCCACCAGAGCAACTCCGCCAGCATTTTCTTCTCCATGCAAAAAAGCCTATGCGCCCCAATGACGACTGCCGAAACGGCATTTTAGCTAAATTATGGAGTGGAGGAGAAATGATGGCGCGCGTGGGGCTGCTCCTGCTCTGGTTCTTGTCGAGGTGGGGGTTTCTAAGCTTGTGACTTCATATTGGGGGCATATATAACAGGTATAAATATGGATTTCCAGACGTTACTCACTGGCGTCTTTGGGTTTTTGAAGTTAACGTTCCCATAAGCTTGCAGCTATTTTCACTGGCAAAGCGAACGTCGTGTTTTTCTTACCAACCTTGAGTATGGCGACTAACCGACCCTACGAGAATAAGCTTGGAATCGTCACTGGTGGTTCACGAGGTGAACATCCCATTACGTGTTTTATGATCCACCACAACCACAGCTAACATAACCGAACCCCAGGCATCGGAGAGGCTGTAGCGAGGCGACTCGCAGCAAAAGGATGCAATCTCCTTATTGTCTTCACCTCAGACTCATCCAAGCCACTCACAAGCCAGATCTTGCAGGAGCTCTCTTCTGCTCACAAGGTCCACTGCGAGTCAGTGCAAGCGGATCTTGGCAACGCAACTGATGCGGCAGCAGCAATCGTTGCCGCGGCCAAGGCTTTCTTCCAGAGCTACAACCAGGACGGAGCCTTCCAGGTTGACATTCTAATCAATAACGCCGGGATCGCTTCTAACCAGACACTGAACGACGTCCAACAGGGCCCCATTGAGGAAGCTCTGTTCACTCGCATCTATGCGGTCAACGTCCTAGCTCCCCTCCTGCTTACCCAGGCTGTGGCGCCATATCTCCCAAAGGATCGCTCCGGCCGCATTGTCAATGTCTCCAGTGTGTCGTCTTCCATCGGATATCAAGGCCAGTCCGTCTATGCGGGGAGCAAAGCGGCGCTGGAATCCATGACGCGCACGTGGAGCAGAGAGCTGGCGAGTCGAGCCACGGTCAATGCTGTGAACCCAGGTCCTGCGTGGGGTGACATGTATGCGGAAGTGGGAGAGAAGTTTTGGAAGATTAACCAGCCATATGTGGATGCGGCGCCGCTGTCAGAGTATGATGGCGAGAAGAGCGTGCTGGAGATGGCAGGCAAAGACGCAGAGAGGTTTGACAAGACTGTGAGGGGGTCGATGGGTGGCAAAAGACCTGGATTCACGAGCGAGATTGCAGGGACGATTGATATGCTGTGTTCCGTCGAGAGCGGCTGGACGACGGGCAGTGTCATTTGTGCCAATGGAGGAATGAAGATGTCGATTGCTTGAGGCGAATGTTGGCTTCCGCTTTAATAGGGGAGATTCCTATCGGATGGTATTTTCACCTCAGCACGGGAACTAGCAAGATGATTGAATGGGGAGTATCACCACGTTGCATCAAAGTAAATAGGGCTGCGCAGTAACGCCACGACGAGTCTCTATCATGGCTGAACACCGTAACCGATTCTGGGCCAATCCAACCCACGTATAAGCGCACCAAGAATAGAAACAATACACATATATGTATGTAATAACCCATGGGGAAATAAATTATGAACTAGTACGGAGCACATACATCTGAACCCTTGATCCTTCGGCCACCTCTGCATGCATGTATGCAGACAAGGAAAAAAAGAATAATTAGCAGAAGGAAGCCCTACGAATCCTGAGCCCACTGAAAACCAGTGATCTGGGCCTCTTACTAATCCAGTGATTGGATCAAAACCAATCTGTGGCCTTATTGTCTGGTCGTCCGTCACGTCACACAGCGATCAGGCACGCCGCACACACTTTTTGGTTGTCTGCCTTCCGAAATAGACCTGGTTCGATTGCCTCGGGTGTGGCGCATTCATTTGCTGATATTTATTATTAGATTGGCAAAATTCCAATATATATACATATAAATAATTTAAGTTTATTGCAGCTCCATCTTCAGCCGCTTACCGGTACTGGAAGCTCGTAGGCTTATACGAAGAGGATCGGTTCCTCCTATATACAAGCTCAGGTCTCTCTGGGCTTTCTAAATACCTTTACGACCCTCATTCTACAAGAGGTCTACTACTACTACTACTACTACTACTACTACTACTACTACTACACTGACCACTGCAAACACATCCATCACAATGGCCGGGCCCTCAATCGATATCCGAGTCCTCATCCCTAGCGGTTTCAACGCCGAGCTGCAAGCCAAGGTTGCCGATATTCTCGACACCCTCGTCAACACCACCAGCACCTCCGTCGTCGCATCTGCCGAAGCCGCAGCCAACAGCATCGACGAGCTCTTCCCAGGCGGCGAACAGGCAGAAGACTACCTGTGGTCGTTGTGGGTGCTTCTCTACCGCGTCGCCAAGAGGATTCCAGTGGACGATGCGCGGCTACCGCTCCTGGTCGCTGTGCTGGCGCACCTGAAGACCAAGTCGAGAGAGAGCCTTGAGATCTGGGGCTCTGCGACCCACGTATGGAGCGATTTGCCTCTCATGGGCCCTGCTATGAGGGATGACCGGAACTGTGAGTTTTTTATATATATTTCTTCCATAGCGCTTACACCTCATAATCCATAGCAAAGAGGAATATAACCCCCCCCCAAAGGATTCGCTGACGTTGACGCAGTTACACCACAATTCGACGGCTCAGATCTGGACAACGCCCACCTTGCGCAGTGGATCTCCATCAACTCGTTTGCGGCTCAGATTCTCGGCTCTGGCATCCAATCATGGACGAACTTTGCCCTCTGGGAACTCCGAGACGGCCTGGAGGAGCCTCTGGGCCCATCGCCAGCGGAGAGGGATACCTATCTCGCGACGGCGTCTGAGTGGATTATCCACGCTGGTAAGGTCCTCTTCGAGGAAGGGAAGAAGGGCACGCAGCTGAGTGGGGCGGATGCGAAGGCGTATAGTGCCGGGAAATTATTTGAGGGCGGCAAGCCGGGCTTTAGTGAAGAGCGGTGGAGGTTCTGGAAGCAGAGATTGGAGGTGTTGAGTGGTGATACGAGTGATGAGGGTGTTGGGAAGAGGGTGGCCAAGGCTTTGGGTGTGATTAATGGTCTGGAGGGTTAGATATCTAGTTATTTGGTTATAGACTGAATGGGAACTAATGAGAACCGGAATCAATGGTGAATTTCGACAACATTGTTCATGGTTGTTATTTGGGTCACTTAGGACTATCATTCATTGATTAAGCTTTTTATGTTAATTTTTTCTCTCTTTCGAATGCCATCCCAAACTCCAATACGCCGTCCATGCCATACATTCGACGCTTCAGTCTATTCATCTCTCACGCATACATCATATCCCCATCCTCTTCCTCATCATCCTCCACAATGGGTATCTCTTTCTTCTTGCCCATCTCCTGCCGACACATCGGACACGTCCCCTTGCTCCTCAACCACGGCCCGACACATTCCAAATCATACCTATGCTTCCCCTGACACGGCAGCTCCACCACAAGACAATACTCATCCTCCAGGTACGGCACCTTGCAGATCGCGCAGTCATCCTCCTTATCCAGCTTCTTCCTATTCACCCTGTCCAGCGAGTCCACAAACTCCTGGCTCACGCCGCGCAGCGTCGTCGGCGGGTCGTGGATGTCGTCCTCGAGCGAGCTGATCAGCTGTTCTAGGAAATCACGATTATCCGCCGTGGGCGCCGTGGTGTACAGCGTCTGCATCTGATCCTGCAGGAGGCGGAACAGCGCGGCTGTGTCGACGGGCGTGGGCGTTGCGTGAGGATTCTGTTGGGGGGTCTGCGTACCGGAGGGCTCGCTCAGCTGGTTGAGGAGGGAGAAGAACGACGCCATATCGACGCGGCGGTTGGAGCGACGGGGTTCGTTGAATTGGACATTGTGCTCGACTGTGATGGGATAGATGCGTCAGTTCTTGTTTTTTTGTTTTTTTTTTCGCTTGAAGATTGTCATTACTATCTAAACTTGCTTACCTTCGTAAGGAGTAGCCATGTTGGGCAGTATAGAGAGTGTGGGAAATTGTGCCTTCAAAAACGCAGCCTGGGGAAATAGAAAATCTCAATTGAGGAGCAGAAACTCCATGTCAGGGTAGGTGATGAACGTTATCGTAGGACAAAGTCCAACGCTGTAGGCAGAGATGCTGTCGCAAGCTCTCGAGTAGCTCTAGATTTCCACAACTAGATCAAATGGAGGGGTCGAAGCAAGCGAGGATGCGACGCGGGGCCACTGTAGCCTGACGGCGGTCGCTAAAACGTTCCAGGGCTACCAAGGTACCTGACCTAAGCAGTTGGTTACAGTTGATTGCTCAGGGCAGTTTAGCGCTGTCCAGTTGCCGGTGTTCTAGCTGGAGGTATGGAGGTACTCCGCCGTGTGCAGCCACCAGTCAAACTCCGCTGGAATGCCAACCGTAACCGGCAGCGAAAGATCGGGCTGCCCCGCCCATCCCGAGGCATCCACGCCACCTTCAAATGTACATCAGACCGTTATCTAGAAACGGCCATCAGGTCGATCAACGTCTGTATTTGATGGATGTAATTAAATAAAATAAAATAAAATAAAATAAAATAATTTGGGCAGACTTCATGACCAATATATGAAATAAATAACGGAGCACCGAAACAACAACATGATCATTGGCATATTCCAAAACTTTTTCAACAGTCCCGTACGCTGTGAATATAAGCTGACTGACACAAGCCTTATCCATCTGCCGGGCGTGATTGTTTCGCCTACTAGCGCCTGGAACTTACGATTAACTCCGCGATTTCGCCATTGGCAGACCACCAAAAACGTCCAGGCCCAGAGACTTTGCGGATCAGAAACTGCCACTGCGCGCGCGCCGCCCATCCCATCCCATACATAAAAAGCCAGCCCGTCCAAATTCTAACCGCCAGGTACTCGCGGAAGTTTTCGAATTACTCTACCAAAAAAGGGTTGTTCTGCATAGGTACCTGTCACGAAGCCGCGCCAAAAGAGACGCCGCCAGCCGAACTCTAGCTATCAAGCTTTTAATCAATCAGGCACAAAAGAAAAAAAAAAGAAGAAAAACGCCTCCGAACCAGCAGCAACCATGGCCGCCAGCGTCACTTCGTCCGCCGCCGTCATTGGCTCAACCGGCCTCGTCGGCTCCTTCATCCTATCGAACCTCCTGGCCGCCGAAGCCATCGCGCCGATTCACACCATCACCCGTCGAGCGCCCAAGTCCAGCTCCCCCAAGCTCAACGCCGTCATCGACACCGACACTACAAAGTGGGCGTCCGCCTTTTCGAGCTTCTCTCCTGTGCCTCACGCGGCCTATTCCGCCCTGGGGACCACCCGCGCAGCCGCCGGTGGCGTCGATGCCCAGTGGAAGATCGATCACGACCTCAACGTCGAGCTGGCCAAGGCTGCGAAGGAGGCTGGCGTCAAGACATTCGTCTTCATCTCTTCGGCGGGCACGTCGGGCGTTTTTGCAGATTGGGCTCCCTACAGCAAGATGAAGCAGGGCGTGGAGAAGACCATCAAGGAGCTGGATTTCGATCATGGCATTATTGTCAGGCCGGGGTTGATTATCGGTCAGCGCGAGGAGCACCGGTTCTCGGAGGGTCTGATCCAGACAGCTGTCCGGGGCCTGTTTACTGGAGTGCGCGACAAGCTCGGACAGGACGCAGAGGTCATTGCCCGCGCGGCGATTCGCGCGGCGCAGCTGGCTGACGAAGGCAAGGCCCCTAGCAAGTACTGGACGCTTGAGCAGAGCGATATCATCAGGCTGGGCCGCACTGAATGGGCGCAATCGTCAGAGGAGGAGAAATAGACATTCAAATGGTGAATGGTGAATGAGCTAGCGCTGTGTTGCCTGGAGTCGTTGCTCCAGGCATGATCTATTTTTGTTTTTTAGGATTCACAATATGTGGGATGGAAGAATGGGGCCCAATGTAAAGATGAAGGCGGTAGAATCGTAATGGTATAATGAGAGAAGCGAATACTCAGTTAGTTAGTTAGTTAGTTAGTTGTATATGCAAAACCCAAGTTGATGTCTAGCTACAATATCAACACTTTTTAATTCGAGAAACGACAGCTTCAGTCTACCTGCACTGCCGTGTACAATACCGTATCTGCCATCTACCTCATGCACATTAAATCAGAGAGAACACACACTGTCACAGCTAACCAAAGCTCAAATTTTATATTGTAGTTAATGCCATCAGCCTATTCCAGATTCAAGCCAGCAACACTCACTAAAGTCGCACTTCGGCCATGATGCATGTCCGAACGAACCGTCCCGAGGTGCGTAGCTTAAAATTGTCGCCAGTAATTTTCAATTTTTTCTTTCTTTCAGGTTCTTTGCATTCTACCCCACCATCCGTCCCATCTCACGCGAGCGGCGGCCGCCCTTCCACCCCTAATTTGTAAGTAAGTTGGTCAGTTCGATAAGGCGCATCCCGCTTCTTATCAGTGAGACGGTCCGGCGACCGCTGGTGCTCTCACTCACTCACTCAGCTGTCGGCATCTGCATTATTCATGATTACATTCTCTTCTGAACTCTGTCGCGGAGCTGACTTGAGGATACAGAAATAGCGGAGTCCTTAGTTCGGTAAGTATGTTCTGGACTAGTATCATTATGCTTTCTTATTCAGATAGCTAACATTTCGAAAAAAGTAGAAACGAGAACTGACTCACCCCCCCCCCCCCCCCCAAAGCGGGCAATTTCACTCATCTCAGAATCTCTCACGCTGTGCATTTGGTATCATTACGTTGGCAGCGCGCGCAGGGAACGCCCCAATAACTATGGCTGGACGTCCTGATATAATCGGTCCAGAGGCCGGGCCTGAGCCTCCTTATCCTTACAGGATGGAAGGCAAGGTCATCTCTGGTTTCGGCCGTGGTTCAAAGGAGGTAAGGTTTGGATAGCGTCAACATGCTTCTCGTCAACTCTCCTCTCTCACATGCCTCATACTTCTCATTATACCTCTTCACATACGAGTATCTCCTATTATCAACTCTCACCAAAAAAAACCCCCAATCAAAATGGAAAAGAAGAAAGGAACCTCATACTTACTCGCACAGCTCGGCATCCCCACCGCCAACCTCCCCGTCGACAACGCCCTCACACCCTGGATCGCCGACATCCCCTCGGGAGTCTACTTCGGCTACGCCTCCCTCTCCCTCCCCGCCACGCATCCAGACCAGCCTGCTTCCTCCTCCTCCTCCTCCTCCTCCTCCGCTTCTCCCGGCCAATTCACCGTCTTCCCCATGGTCATGTCCATCGGCTACAACCCCTTTTACAAAAACACCGTCCGCAGCGCAGAGGTGCATATCCTGCACAAGTTCGGCCGCGATTTCTACGACGCCCACATGCGGCTCCTCATCTTAGGGTTTATCCGGGAGGAGAAGGACTATAAGAGTCTAGAGGCGCTGATTGAGGATATTAACTTTGATTGTGAGGTGGCCAAGAAGAGCGTGAAGAGGGAGGGTTGGGCGTGGGATAGGAGTTCCAAGGAAAATGCCGAGTGGTTTGTCAAACCCTTATAGACGGCGCAGCTTCATCAGTGTAGAAAACACTCACGGGAACATTCGCTCATCGCGGCTTGTTCATAAATAAACGGGATGGGGGGCAAGGTAGAAACAAAAAGCGCACAGAAGGTTTCATTTTAAAACTAGAGATAAAATGATGTGTCACCCAAAATGCTATAGCCAGCAATGCCTCATATATAAGAAATATTGTGCGGGTATCGTCAAACAGTCCCCTCTTGTTCTGAATGATAACAAAACTCGTTGTCTCCAGTACACTACGGCCAGCGTAAACGACGTCTTTCGCACTGCCAGAATAGCCAATCGCAGACCAAAAAAATCCTCCTTTTGTTTTATCAAGCCCTGGTCAACTAGGGAAATTCCCATCAAAGAGTAAACTCCTCCCATGCATCCTAACATATGTACCTGACCTATCCTAAACCGCAAGCTGCTGAGGCTCCTGGTTTGGGTGATATCGGGGTAAGAACTATATCTCCCGTGTTAGTAATAATATTCAGTCTCATCACGTCAACAATTGAAAACTCACATTGATAATAATCATCATCGGAATGTCAAAAACGTCTCGCTTTATAGTCCAGCAGTATGTACAGTTCACCTTGCCGTCCTTTTCGATTCTCGAAATGCCATGCTCACTGTCAATCATAGTAACGCGACTGCTCAAAATGCCTGTTCGAGGACCTTTCTGGGGCCGCGTCTCTTTTCCATCTAGACTCTCCTGCGTGCGGTACTTCATCAGCCGGCCGCTCCTCTGTACCTTGCCTCTGCTGTCCTCAAAGGCAAGCTGTGCAAAATCACGATAAAACTCGACAACACTGTCATCATCTAAGAGCTCCCCCAGGAAAACGGTCTGTGTCCGTGTGCCGTTCTGTGGAGTTGAAGGGTTCCTTCCGCTGGGGGTCGCATTGCCAGACGATGGAAGACTTTCCCCGTCGTCGGTATTATCGTCCGACGATGACCGAGTGTGTACATTACGATTTGGCGCCTTGCCTAGTAGCACTTCTTTAGGCCATCCTGTCAAGGCGGTGAACTCTTTGTTCACTGCGGCAACTTCGCCGGAGCGTCGGCAAACCACAGTGGGAGCGCAGCAGTGTTGCAAAAAGTCATCAAACTCGACCAAGGTTCGCTGGAAGCATTTTTCCATGAAGATGAGGTCTTCTCGTGTCAAGTCTTTCGTGCAGGAGATGAATGACGGTCGAATCTCACCCAAGGCCTGGGCAATCTTCAAAAGCTTGTTCAATGGTAAACGATTCCGCAAAACTGAAATCATGTTATGAAATCCGGCAACATAGGGGTATGGCTCCTTGACACTGGCATAGATGGAGGCCGAATCCCGCTGTCTCTTTCCTAATATCGATTGAACCATCTTATCAGGCTTAGACTTGGCTCTTGAGTTGCCTGCTATGTTGCCCATGTTGGTGAATGCACCAGGATTTGGGGAGCCGTCCATGTTCCCAGCAGCTTGCGGGCTGGCAGTGGTATCTGTACTCGGGCTTGCAAGACTAGTTGGGCCAGCCGCAATGGCGTATGCATGGGGCAGTCCATGCTGTAAGTTGCCCTGGGTGTACATGTTTGATCCAGGATCCATCCCAGAGAAATCATTGTGCAACATGTTGGCATCGTAAGACCCATTACTGCCATTGGCAAACATGGCTGCAAAGCTCGCCTCGGTCTTGGGTGTATGAGATAGGGAATTTTCCCGAGGGGGTGTTTCCGCCCCGAGGCCCATCTTGTTTAAAATTCCAAACTCCCAGCCAGCATATTGACTCCCAAAGTTGAGACCCTCAAGGTCGAAATTATAGAGAGCAGGGTTGCTAGGATCAAAGAGAGCATTGAAGTCCATAGGGTTGCCTTGAAGCATGTTACCCATTTGGGCTTGTGTAGTGGGAACTCCTCCTTGGAAGGACGGCGATACAGGTGAGGCCTGCGGATTGAATGATATGCTGTCCGGTATGGTTACTTGAGGTTGACTGGCATTAGGAAATACGGGGAATTGAGCATTGCCCCCCTGCGAGAGAAAGTTGCTCCCGGTCGAGGTTGGAATCCCAGTATCGGAGTGTGTCGAGTTTTGACGCTGCCCGTTGGGTCGCACGGGTGTAGAGTTTGGGTTGTAGTTGGGACCTAGGACAGGTCGGAGAGCTTCGGGGGGAGCATCGTGAAGATATTTGGCCTTCTTCCTCACACCATCTTGGCACGCGTCAGCCAGACCACGCTTGATGCACCGCTTGCACGGCCTCTCGTCTCCTATGTAGCTAAGTTAGTAATTGATAGCATATTTCTGATGATGGCCAAGAAAGAAGCAACTCCACTCGGGTCTTGTGAAGGTGGGATATCTATGCTCTAGAGAAAAACGCAAGTCGGGTTGAGTTGCCAATAGTGGGAGATGAAAAATACCAAGGTATAAAACGTACCGCAGGTCAGGTGAGCTCTCTGGCAAGCAAAACACGCCCTCCTCGCCTTCTTGCGCCTAGGCCTCAAGGGATCCTTCGGGTCGTATTTCTTCTTGTCCTCTCCAGTGCCGTTAGTCGTTGACTGATCAGCCATTTTTTCGTCTTCGTCCTTTAACAAAGTCTCCGAGTCCTCCTCATTCTCAGACATGGGGTCTGACACCTCGGCTCCATTGTCCTCCATTTCGTCGGGCATTTTGGCCAGGCTTTATAGAATGGCAAACTAACAAGGACACAGCCAACTGGCTATTTGATTTTGGCGCACCTGCAGCTGCTTGTCTTTACAAATCAGAGCGGCGATCTGGGCTTCGATTCCCAGGATCTGACCACCTCAGAGCCATCCAACTCCGCTGCTCAACTACACCAACACACCAACTCACGACTTGGTGGCACGAGCAAACAAGGGCCAGGCCGTTACACAATGCACCTCTTTGAGACGCTCTCTATAAGAAGCAATCTACCGTGGCTTGGGGCTTGCCGTGGCTGGCGTAGGCAGGTCTTTCCCGTAGTCACGTATGTTTTGCAATATCCTGACGTGATCTCAACTGAAGGGAGTAGGCGTTTGATGACGATTTTGGTACGAGAGGCAAGAATATGAACTGAGCGAGTCTTAAAAGTGATCTCTATAGGGTTTCCGATTGTTAATCGGGCGGGTTGCCGAAACAAGACAGGCAAGATGTCCAGTCGGCTCGTATTCTTCGAGGGCTCGCCGTCAACGGAGGGGCTATGACTTCCGTGACGCACGCACAGCGAGGCGTTTTCTTGTGCGACGAAGGCGGCACTCAAAACAACAGCGACGCCGGTGGCATCAATGTCATTCAATGCCAGCGCGGAAGCGCAGCCGGGGAGGAATCTATGTCGGGAACGTAGAGGTCGGTCGGCCAGGTGTCGCGGGGAGGGAGGACGGTCGGTTCCCAAGGTGACGCCGCGTCTAGTTGCGCGAGAGGGTAGAGGGAGGGAAGAGAATTTGTTGAAGCAGCCACCCGTTATCCATATGCGTTGCCGCACCCACCATTGGGCTTGGAGAAATGCGCAGACCAGGCGGTAGAAGCTTGGCGCAGATGACACAGGTCGAAGGTTGTCAAGAGGTCGCGCAGCGATGCGGCACGCAAGACGGAGCCAGGCGCTTCGGCAGCGATGGAAAATTAACCGAACTTCGGTGGCGGCAGTACCCCGAATTGCTGCGAAAGGCAATGTCGATTGCGCTATTCTTTCTCCTTCCCGCAGTCTTGGCTGGAGTGGGAAACCAGCAGGTGGTCGACGGAGCGACGAAACCAAGGAACAATACAAGATGGGTCAAAGTTAAAGTTGAGGGGTGGTGAAAGAGGTTCGCTTTAGTTTATCCATGACCGAGAGTTGAGGTCAGCCATGTATTGAACCGGACACGATGCGGTGGTCAGCTCGGTTGGCGATTTCTCGCAAAATACGCTGTTGGTGCCCTGGCGGGTTGCGCAGCACGCTGACTAGCGCTGTAAATTCAGCGGGCTGGCCGTCTGTCGTGAGCACGAGCACGCGGGCATCTGGGCGACGACAAAAGCAGGAGTAACACCTAGTATTTGCAGTGTGGGTGCGCTAGTCCTTGGGGGAGGGGGGAGCCCTGAAGCAGCCCCAGGGCTAGCAGTGGCTGGCGGCCATGACTGCGGGGTTTTCTCACTGAGCCCCAGGGCCCGTTAGCTGTGGTTCCCGGTCTAGCGGCTGGTTCCAAGATCCATGGATGTTTTGGGGAACCAACTCGACGCTCATCAACAGCAGCCAGCGACATGTGAGTACACAGCTAGTGGGGTGCGGATCTGTCTGGAGGCCAGCAATCGACGGCGAGTGCAGCAGCCCCGTCATCAGCAAAGATGTACTGGCCAAGTACTAGTGGATATTCAGCCATTCCCACAGCGCCATCGAGCACCGTCCAGCGCCGCTGCAATGTACCACAGCCCTCCACCGAAGTACAGATGCAGAAACCTCCTCAAACTCTCTACTGCCCAGGTACTTAATAGTACCTCCACCACCAGCTTAAGTGGATCATTGCAACGCTGAGCTGCAGACAACACTTTTTTTTTTTTGCAGATGGAAGCCTGTGGTGCTTGGTACCTGGTACTTGTTACCTTGTAGTTGGAGCTGTAAGATGACACCTATTTCCCCTGGATAAGAACCGTCTCACCGGTAGTTCGTGCCGATGTCAATTGCCATTGCTCTCTATTCCATGTTTGTTGAGGAATTGGATGGCGAATCGAAGGGTCCCCTGAACGATACCTTAGGAAGGTAAGGTGGCCGTCTTTTCTACAGGATGTACGAGTACAAGCTTCTCATAAGCCTCACCTTGGCGTCCAGGATGCAAACGTCTAGTGCCAACTGCAGCGCCGTTCTGGGGATGTGAAGAGGCGTTCTGTTGTGGATGCGACTAGTGTGGCTGCGAGCCAATCCTAGGCAGCCGCTTGCTTCATGTTTTTGTGTCGTGTGGGCAATTGGAGTTGGTCAAAGGTGTCAGCAGAGGGCGGTACCTTCCCTCTTATTACCAGCTATTTGCTGTGCTGGGCATCGCGTTTGACGGCAGGTGCGATTGAAGGAGTTGTTGCCACTTATACCTGGTTGTGATGGATCCATCATTTCAATTCCAAAATGAAGCAATCCCTGCCCGTCATCCACGACATTTGTCCTTCATCACTTCACAGGTCGTCACAAGCCGAAAACAAGAAAGGGACTAAGTGTGCCCAAAACGATCAGAGACACTTCCTGCAGCTCATCGAATGCCACGGTAAAAGAAAACACCAAAAAAGTCTTACATCGAGCCCCTCCTGGTCCGCCTGCGATAACCGAGTTGCCGAGACAGCCTCGCTCCAGCGCGCGCCTCATGCATATTTGCCCTCCAACGAGGTCGTAGCCTTGTTATTAGTGTAGTGGCTTGTTAACGACACCGCCGCCAAGAGCTATTGCTTCTCTGCTAGTCTTTTAATGAAACATCCTTTGGTCCATCTACCGCAAGAGTGCCTCGAATCGCAACCCTAATGCACACCGAAGCAACTTCGTGATCAACAACAATAACACCATTACGAAGCACGCTGCAGGCACGCGAGCTTTTACAGCCGTCTATTTTACGTTCAATATCATGACATGGCATGTGAGACAGCCTTTCTACGACCTGCATTCACAGAATTTCATCGCCTCGTGAAGTTGCATTCTGAGCCTGTACACATCGCCAGGGATATTTTGACTACCCCAACAGAGCCCTGTCGTTGTGTTGACTTCTATTGGCACAGCTCTGCTCACGCCCTGTTGCGCAACCCTCGCTGCCAGGGTCAAATTTCTACTGTCACCGCTGCTGCGCATTCCGTGTTGCTTCTTTTGGGGGCGGCGCTGCAACCTTGTCTGCTCGCTTGACTGAACTGAGATCTGCTTCTGCTACTTGCAGCTCAAGGTCAATATCATACTGTTACGATTATTATGCAGAGTTGTTCATCAATTTGACCACACCGATGATCCGGATCACGTCGCCTCGCATACAAGCTTGATCTAATCATTGTTTAATTCGTGAAATCTTTGGTCTTGCTCTTAATAACTTGGCTCGACCGCTGCACCTGCAGGAACATTCATGCACATGCCCGTGGCCCACGTCCCAGCGCTAGCTAGCAGACTCTGACTCGACAACATTGACATCGGTGTGATCTAATTGTTTCTTTTTAATATTATTGTTACCTCCTCTCGTATCTGAGATTGGCTAACCGCGGCTCTCACATCCAAGAACCAATGTGAAGTTTCCTCTTTTTTCTTTCTCCGTGATATTATGTACTCTCAATGCATCGTTATTTCGACTTTACTTTTTATTTTTCCCTGACCGATAATCATGCCTAGCTCTTAGCAAATCGGCTCTTCTTCCTGATAGTCTTGCCATATCTAAAGAAAATGTATGGAAATGGCATCATGGCCAGGGTGAGGAATGCCAGAAGAGAGGATGCCCATTGGAACCCAAGCTTTTCATACATTTGAACCCCAAACAATGGAAATGCGGCTGCAATCATGGGTCAGCATCATATTAAAGCCGTCGATTCACGCTTCCCTGATTTTGGTCCAAACGTCGTCTAGCTTACCTGCAAATGAGCATCGCACAAAGGCGTTAGCAGCCAGGGCGCTAGCAGCATATAGAGGATACGCATCAACCTGTGTAACTCATGTTAGATAATGATAGACGAAATGAGGATATCAGTCCCGTGAAGATCGATACTCACAAAGAAGGTGAAGATACCGGTAAAGAGAAGTAGGTTCCTACAACAAATCGCTGTCAGCCGCAATATCCCCAAGACAATCTTCAACATGCAAGATCGATTACACGATTCAGTCTGATGCCGTGACAACGACTCGACTAAGTTTGTTTCAGTCATTTTGTCAAACACGAAGCACCTGCGGATGACTGAATGGCAAACGACTTCACGGGAGCGGTCCACTTGAACTTCTTGCGTGTTATTGCACACCATGAGCGAGAAGCGAGGCTGCACTCATGTTTGGATAAAAGTTCTCACCACACAGATGCTGAGTAACTGTGGCTTCATGCAGACTTACCCTGCGCCAAATATGGCCGATCCAATGATGGGGACTATCCAGTGGACTGAGGAATATGTCGTCCAAGCAAACATAAAGATGCCCGCAGGCACCAGTACAGAACCCAAGATAGCAGGCGGCAGTCGAAATTCGGGCTCGCTACTATCCGGGATCCCAGTCTCCTCTGAATACTTTTGAACGAGGTTGTCGCGAATGCGAGACCACACACGGTCGCTGCATACACCAATAATCATCCCTACGCCAAGGCCACAAAAGGTCAATCCGATCTGCCACAGATTAAAGCCATGGTTTGTTCTATAAACAAGAGGAAATGCGCCGAAGAAGAGATAAAGAATACCCAGCAGCAGCGCAGTGAAAAGACAAAGGTTAAGGCACATAGGCTCAAAAATGAGTAGTTGGAATGGCCGCTGAAGCGAATTTCCAATTGCCCTCGCGACTGACTTGCTGATCTTCTCGGTGGGTGCAAGCCATCTATCATCGCCAGTCTCTTTTCTGATCTTGCGAGCCTTGTTTCTCAGCAGTATGGGGTCTGTACAAACATTAGCTTGTCAGTGCCTTCCGCTACTATGGGAAGATTTGACGTTGCAGTTTGTGGCTTACGGTATGTCTCAGGCACAAGAATAATGATGGCAAGCCACATCACAAACCCCCAAATAAGCATAACATAATATGTCCACCGCCAATCAACATTATAATTGATAAATCCTGCAATAACAGGACCCAAGCTAGGGCCTATGAAAGGCGCAAGAGAGAAGAATGCCATGGGCAACTGGAGGTCACGCCGGTTGAAGAGGTCGCCCACCGTCCCGCCCGAGACAGCCAAGAAGGCGCTGCCAGCTAAGCCGGCGAGGAATCGGCAGACGACAATGGTGGCGATATTCTTAGCGACGGCCTCTGGGATGGTCCATATCATGTACACGGTCCAAGAGACGAGGTAGATGGGTCTGCGGCCATAAAATTCGCTCAGAGGGCTGAGCAACATTGGACCGAAAGCGATACCCAGAACGAATGTCGAAAGGCCAAGTACTGACACTTCACGGGAGTTATGAAATTCAGCCTCCATTTTTTCGTACGTTGATGTGTACATTGAGCTCGCACATGTCCTATAGCAGAGTTGTGAGCAATCTTCTTCCGAAACGTATGAGTATCGCTGACGTTAAAAGAATCCCAACAAATGTCAGATTGGAGGCCTTCAACGATGGTTTCATTCTTCACCTACACTGTCAGACTGCCTGCGGCAAGTATGATAACAATCAACCACTTCCTCGCCTTGCTGAAACTACGTGGACACAAAGGATCGTTGTCTCCGTCATCCCACCCAACCTCATATGGGTCAGTTTCCTGGCCTTGCTGTTCTAGTGCCGCGGTATTAGAGTTTTGCTCATCAATATTGACATCAGACACGCCATATCCATTATGAGAGCGTACTCGATCAACCTGTCGTGTAGAACTTGTCGTTGATGGCGATAAGTGCAAGTCTGCGCCGTTATCATCTGCTGATATATGAGAGCCTTTTTCGGGTGTTGTGGAGGGCGACATATCCAACGCGAGGGTTGATGCCTTTTCAATATCTTTGTCCATGTTCGCGGCGGGTTTCCTGGAACTCAAGTATGACCCCAAGTGATAACGGGCCTCTATCGATGAGGGATCAAGGCCTGGTCATATGCTTGTGCGACGGTGGATGGATTCGCAGACTGGTAAGCAAAGCAAGATAAATATGTGGTGTAATTCTCGTATTGAACTCAGGCGCAGCAGGACGTCAATAATAGCGAAGCAAATTCGATGAATGACGGCACTCAAAGCTCAAGCGGGCGACCCTCTCAAACCCGTTGAATGCTTTCAAGCATTTTATATAAATCCTGCATTCGTTACTTCCGACTTGGCTTATATCTTCTCAATTACAACCTCTATTCTGGACGGTTTCCAGAAGAAAATATACACAAGCCGGATTCTTTGAGCCGCGACGGATGGTCAGGAGGTGAAAGGACCAAGGACACTTGCAAGGGCGTCATTAATCAGCCCCTGTCTGCGGGAACAAGAACTAAATTTGGCAAAAATCGGAAATAACCCTCTGAAGGAAAAAAGCGAGCGGAACTAATAAATTTGAGCAGCCAGGTTGAGGTTGGGGTCCACGCAGGCCCGGTTTTCGGACACAGCGGCATGGAATAAGCGGCATGGGATAAACGGCTATTGATGTGATGATGAAGATGGGATGTCATTAACCTACGGTGGCGGATCACTGCATCGGATCTTCGTGTCTTTGCAATCTACTCCGCAATCTTTAGATTCACGAAAGAAGGCTCATTTATTCTTTTATGGTTGTTTCAGGGCCAATCTCTCGAAGTTTTAGTTCCCTTCCAGCATTTCTCATGTTCGGAGATACCACGGTAGTGACAAGATGGCTGAGTATCTCAACCTGGGAAGGGGAAAGAAAAGTTTGAGTTACCTTCTTCCCCACGTTCACGACACGCAAGCCATTCTCACACCGTCCCTAGTGGCGTAAATGCCAGCAGCGGTGTGTTGAGCGCTCATTTGTCTCGGATGGAGAACCAACGGCGGCTCGCTCTTCGGCCTTCCGTCTGCTGTTGGCTGGGAAGAGCGCCAAAGTCAGCAAGTGTTGTTATTCGACGGGAAATGGCCTGCATGAATGCTAAATCCGACGCTGGTTCATTTTTACGGGGGTGTCCCGGCCGGGAGGGTGCCGCTCGGCGGGGAGTACGGGCTCTAGTATTGCTTGGGGAGGAATGCGACTCCCTTCGTCCGGAGATGCTGCACTGGGATTGAGGATTGTTTGGTATCGCATGAACATAGAAAATGAGGTTACTACTTTTTTTTTTTTCATAATCACAACAAGTACGGGACCGTTTTTTTTGGGGGGGGGTGTTTGTTCGGCATTATATCTGGATTTAAAAACGCCACATTCTAAGATTACCATGTTCCCTGTGCACATCAAAACCATAATAAATACAAGATGTGATCCCCTCATGGATTATATATGTCATCTGCCACAGTACGAAATATGAATGCTGGGTAGGGTATGCAATCAACTATCCAAAACAAAACCAAAAAAAAGACGAACATTCAAACGCCATCTAGAACCCCTCCGCCTTGCGAGATACGGACAATCTGACAATATCCAAATCCGCATATGCATCACATATATATATATATATATGTGTGTGTGTGTGTGTGTGTGTGTGTGTGTATAATATAGACTCCAAACCCCAATATTGACGTGCTTCTTTCCTCCATCCCAAATCATCCCTTCGCCCACATCATTCATCATGAGCAATCAAAACACCCAACCAGTCCGTCCACTCAGTAATATTCGGGAAGGCCGCTCTGCGAAAAATCAGGGACGCTCGCATCGCAGTTGAAATCTCGTTCGTACGCCTTAGTCGGGAGGACACCGGCCTTCAAGCCAGCCTCGTAGCTCCACTGCGTCGCAGTCTCCGTCTTCCACGTCCAGTACCACCAGCCCCAGCCCTTCTCGAAGCTGTGCATCTGCGCCTCGGCGAACATGGTGAGGAAGCTCTTGTACTCGTCGCTCCACTGGCTCGGGTCGGCGTTGGCGTTGGAGCAGGAGCACTGGCTGTTCTTGGTCGGGCACGTCGGCGTGAGGACCGATGAGCTCTTGTTGCCGGTGTTGTACGAGCCCTCCCACCGGTTTCCGAGGCCAACGTTGTTGACGTACTTGCCGCAGTCCGTATCGGCCTGGGACCACTCGGCAAAAAGCGTCGGCCCGTAACCTTTGCTTGTGTCCTGGCTCTCCTGGGCTTGCTGGGTCCATCCGTCGCAGGCGTATTGCACCTTCTTCTGGTGTGTAAAGTCGATTTGGTTCACGTTGAAGATGACGTACTGGTGCACGTCGAGGACGAGGCCGTCATAGCCTTGCATGAGACCTTGCCAGTTGCCTAGGCCCATGAAGCCGTCGCCGAAAATAACAAGTGCTTTGACCCCGTTCCTGCGGACCGTCTTGTATGCATTTTCTGTCCAGCTTATCACGTCGCTGGCCTTGAGGAAAGTCATTCGCGGTTCGTTGGCGAGGCCGTAATGCGTGATGATATTCTTGTAGCGGTCTTGTGCGAAGAACTGGGTCAGCCTGTCGTGGATATCGAGAGATCGCTGCGCATTCGTTTGCCCGTCTGTGCCGTTGAGCCATCCGATGGGGCCTAATCGTCCGCTGTGGTTCCATCCATTCTGGCTTCCAGGGAGGGCGTGAAGATCCAGATTAACTCGGAGGCCATATTTCCTTGCCCATTCTATCCCCCGGAGAAGATATCGCCATGACGTCCGGAAAACGTATGGGTCGCCATCGTACACTTCCACAGCCCAGTAGGAGTAGGGTATTCTGACATGGTCTAGTCCTGCATCTGCAATGTCTTTGAACGTGCTCTCGGTCACGAACCCATCATAGTGTTTCTCAATCGTTGCACCGGCCTGAGAGCCCAGGCTCTGGCATAGTGTCCACTCATCAACCACTCCATTGCTGGTGAAAAGAGAAGGCGTGATGAAGGGTTCTAGAGATAGCCACCCTCCCAGGTTTACTCCTCGTGCTGGTGTTTTTGAGTAATCTCCCCAAGGTTTGTTGAGCGGTGGCACGTTATCATTTGCCTGCGTCGAATCGTCCCAGTCATCATAGAGGCCCATGACGGGCAAGTTTCCGACCATCTTGTCGGTAAATGAAACGTTGAAATCTGTCGTCGTCTCCCATGTGAACGGGTCGAGATATGTGCCTTGCCATTTTTGCGGTATGTCGCTGTGGCTGATTCCGCTGAGGCCTGACGATCCTGACGATCCTGAGTCGCTAGAGTGGTTATCGTCTTTCTTCTTGGAGACAACGACGGCCACCACGATGATTATGATTAAGAGAATTACGCCAACGATGCCCAAGATAATCCCTAGAAACAGCGTCAGGTGGAACTCATGGAAAGCAATACCGAGCTCCAGACTTACATAATTTCTTCCTGGACTTTTTCTTTTTGGGGGCACTCTTATAGTAGTCCTTTTCCAAGCTGTCGTAACTATCGTCTCGAGAGTGACCACCTCCTCTACCACCACCTCCTCCTCCTCCCCCTACTCTAAAGCCACCGAATCCAAAACCGAAGCCTTTCGCACGCCCCTCTTCCATCATAGCTCCGCTGACCACTCTTGATTTTTTGGGGTTTGCGGCTTTCCGGGGCTTCTTCTTTGGTGGACTTTCTGGGTCATTCAGCGGTACCTCTCGATGTCGCCCTCTGTCTCGGCCTCCATCCCTGTCTCTTTCTCTATCCCGTTCTCTTGCTCGCTCGCGCGCTCGTTGTCGCTCTTTGGCACGAATTCTTTCTTCGCGGTCCCGATTTCTTTCATCATGCCCACCTCCTCGTTTTCTCCTCTCCCTATCCTTTTGTCTCTGTTGCCTCACATTCTCCTGGTTCAGCTTCGCCAGAGCGTCGGCTGAGAGCGACTCTGACCTGCTCCTTCCATCACTGGTTTCTGCTCGTCTTGTGTGTGATCGTTTTTTTCGGTGTTGGTCTCGTCTGGATGAATCTTCGCGACGGCTTCGATGCCGGTGCGCTCGCGGAGAGTCGGTGTCCGTCATTGTGGTGTCACCTCAAGCGGTGAGTCGCTAGGGTTTCTGTCCTCGCTGCAAAGATTCATGAACTCGTAGTCTTTAAAAATGATTACTTCTAGGACAGTCTCCCGCCCCCCACACGAAACAATGCCATTATCCAGGTTAATTGATCTCCACGTCATCATGTTTTGGCGCTTGGCTGGTGTTGCAGGGTGTTCCAAGTACGGCCGCGGCGTTGGCTGGGCAACCACAATTTTTTGGATGGTCACGCCGGCAAGGCGGCACCACAAAGGAGATTACCTGCCAAGAATTGGGAAGATGAGAAGTCAGACTTCGGCATGGCACCGCCGTCAGTTCCATTCTACAAAAGGCGCCTCACCAGACGAACATCAGTGCAGTTAGGATAAAGATCATTTGTTGTTGTTGTTGTTCCAAAGGGTTGTTGTGGCATGCCGGCGTTGCTCAGCTCCCCTCTTATCAGAACCTGGTTTGCCAGCTATCTTCTAGGTTGAGGAAATATTGCAGCTAAAATTGCCCAGAAATTTCTTATTAGTCTTCTTTTTCTGAAACGACAACTGAGATCAGGTAAGATGGCTTTCTTACATCCAATAAATGAACATTGATGCTCAGGGTAGACCATTTAATTGTTCTTTGGTTGTTCATGTATGGACCTAGGTAGGTACTTATCTCTATGTATCTTTTAAGTCTAGTTCGAGGTAGCCCATCAATCTCATGGTGCCAAATGAAGTGGTTGCTTGAGCAGTACATCTCAGATCTTCACAGCAATGCCACCTTAGTTACGCCAATAGGTAGGTAGCTAAGGTCCAGCAAAGTAACTTGTAAAAAACCCTTGCGCTATTGCTTATGTTCTCCATATGTTTATCCATCGAACTTCTTCCGAGTCGTCGGCTGACTGCCGCGAAAGGCCGCGGCAAGCCGAGCTTCACAGCAATCATCCGTCTAAACCGACAACCGCCGACAGACACCTTTTCACGTTGTCTCTCTACACTTTGTCCTTCTATGTCACTATCTTCTAGTCGTCTCTCAATTTCGTACCTGGCGTAGAGATAAATCCATTGCCATGAAGCGCCAGGCTATTCGACATTTAAGAGGAGTGCTCGGTCATCCCCGGCCTGTAACGCTTCCTGTGTACTTTGCACGATGCTATTCAACTGCTCCCCCTCCTAACGCGAGATTCAATGTACCCATTGACTACTCAACGACTCCACTACTATGTCACAATGCGGAAACCACGCGACGAAACACCGAGATACCTTCAGAAGTGCTCAATGGTGCGACCAAGAAAATGAACCTTTTTCAAGCCATCAATGACGCTATGAACATCGCTCTGTCAGAGGATGACACTGTCACCGTCTTCGGTGAAGACGTAGCTTTTGGAGGCGTATTCAGATGTACGATGAAACTGGCGGAAACACATGGCGGCGACAGGGTATTTAATACGCCACTCTCAGAGCAGGGCATTCTGGGGTTCGCCATCGGCATGGCTACTGAGGGAATGCGGCCAATTGCCGAAATTCAGTTTGCCGACTACGTCTTCCCAGCGTTTGATCAGATTGTCAATGAGGCAGCAAAGAAGCGATACTATGAGGGAGACAATGGGCGGAGTGCTGGAGGAATGACAGTCCGAATGCCTACCGGTGTTGTTGGTCATGGTGGTCTATACCACTCCCAGTCCCCTGAGGCCTTGTTTACCCACATTCCGGGTCTTCGAGTCGTCTTTCCTCGATCACCAATTCAGGCTAAGGGACTCCTGTTGGCATCTATAAGGAGCAATGATCCATGCATCTTCTTTGAACCCAAAATTCTATACCGAGCTGCAGTCGAGGAGGTGCCAATTGGGGCTTACGAATTGCCCCTGTCCAAGGCTGAGGTTCTGAAGCAAGGTAAGGACCTTACCATTATCTCATATGGCCAGCCGTTATACAACTGCATGTCTGCCATTAAACATGCAGAGGCAGATTTCGGTATTTCGGTGGAGTTGATTGATCTACGGACAATATACCCCTGGGACAAGAAGACTGTATTTGAGAGTGTGCAAAAGACGGGACGAGTGATCGTGGTTCACGAAGCCATGGTGAATGCCGGTGTTGGTGCAGAGGTTGCAGCTGCGATTCAAGAAGACTCGGAAACGTTCATCAGGCTCGAGGCCCCCGTAGGTCGTGTTGCAGGACGAAGTATTCACAACCCTCTGATCTTTGAGACTTTTAACCTTCCCGACGTCACAAGTAAGTGTTCACCTAATATTGTACTATCAGCTCTAATAGCATGCTAACATTCTTCTCAGGAATTTATGATAGTATCAAGAAGACATTAAAATATTAACATCAATGACCAATGCATATATTTGTTCTGCTATTTTTGAAGAGTCATAGAACCGGGGCATACCTAAGTTATTCCGTAATCGATTCTAGGTTAAACCACTTTAAATAGACAAATATAACCGGAATGTGACTCCCGTATTATACATCATTTAGATTAGTCCATCCGAGATCAACACAAGATTAATTCTGCAGTTCACATAGACGTTGATTATTTCCTTAAGTTTTTTCCGAACCCACTTAGGTGCTTCACGGCCTCGATTCTCTCAACTGGCTGCAGGGTAACGTTTTATCTCCTCGATCGCTTAAACGTCGGTTGTCGCATGAACTTTACGTCACCACCCTCGCCAGTGCTGCGGCGTCGGCGAAAGTCAGCCTCCGGTCTCTGAGTTTCAATTGGACCGCTACCAGTTCGGCCGCAAGAGCTATGGAGAAGGTGGACAGGGCAAAGCAGCCTTGTCTCAGCGCCTGCGCTTCGGTCGCCTGGTCTCTGGTCTCCTGGGGTGGCCGTGGGCAAAATTGCCCTCCTACTCCTTCGTACACACAACCACACGCTTTGCTTTTCTGTCACGAAGCGGAGGTGCCACCTACCGCTATGCCAGACTCCCTCCGTGAAGGCGTTCGCAACCGATTTAGACACTCAATATTCCTCTGAAGCTCTGTCTCTTCGGGGCTCGGATTTCCTCGTTGAATCTTTGTTCAACTTTGAGCTTTCTCGGCAGCCCGGTTCAGCGTTGAGCCTGACCACTATGGCGTCGCAACAAGTTCTCTTCGCCGAAACAATAGCCGGCATGAAGAAGGCTTTCAAACGAAAAGCTTATGGTAAGAACTTCTTTTTCCTACCGTTCATCTCCTCGTGCTGGCCAACGCTGACGATGGTACTGCTGCAGAATCCGACTCCGACTCCGAAATCGAAAGCTACACCAATCGCGGCAACAAATTGAAGAAGAGAGCGCGCTTCGCACACAAAGGGCAATTGATGCCGACTGCAGGACCTGGCGCTTACAAAGAAGTACGGTTCCTCCATTATGATACGACCAACTCTTGCCGATCGAAGAGAGGGGAGCTGACTTGACCTAGTCCGTGGAATACGCAGGTGTACGAAGATGTATCATTCATCGAAACCCTCCTCTAGTCGACGACGATGGCTATGAGATTGAAAGCGACGACGACGAAACTCGCGTCGGGGATGCCATGCTGTCTGCCGCAGAGCTGAATCCCTACGCGAACATCCGTCTTGAACGTGAGTCTCGAGTTAGTTATGTCTCTTGTCGACACCCCGCTAATTTGAATAGACATACTCGCCCCTTTGACTGCCTCGATCGATCTACCCACGCACCCCATCTACTCCAAGCCGTTTACTTCCAACACGCTCACGGAATTGGTGTCCCAAAGCTGCGGCATAATGCATAAGGAGAATCAGTCATTATGGCAAGTCCGACACCTGTGGACTTCTCTGTGTGGCGATAGTACCTGGGTTCCATGCGAAACGATGGTGGGTGTCAACGATATGGATCTATATTCCGATAATCTTGTTGCCCGCCATTTGCAAAGCATCTCAAAAGGAGGCGACAGCACCCCATCGCCGGTTACACTGAACGGAGATGTTCGCGACGGTATCGTCCTGGTTAACGGACGCAAGAGTGGTGACGAGGACGAGTCGCGCCAAGAACAGAGCAAGGGTGTGATAACAATAGATGTGCCCATGACAGATGCGAATTCAACGGACATCAGAAATAAAACATCAAAAGAAGATGCGGTTCTAGAACCAAGCGACGCTGATAACGCTGCCCAAATAAAAAAGGAAGACAACAAACGGGCGGATGGTGCGCAACATCCTAATGGGGTTTCGAGCAAAAATCCTGATGTACAGAGAAACCCAAGAGAGAAAACAGCTGCAAAACACAAGCAAGCCAAGGGTAGCAGGGCGCAGAGTGAGGATGTACGGATGCAAGATGGCCCTGAACCAGCAAGCCACACCGACCCCGTTTTAATGATCCAGCAGTTGCTGGATGAGGCATTCATTCATCCCATGTTCTTGCCACCTTCAAGTGCCAAGCTCGATCGCAACTTAGGCTTGCCAGAAAATGAAGCAGAAGATGTCCGAAGGCTGCTGGCGTTGTATGTTCAGAAACAAGAGGAGGTCTGCCGTGGAGCTACCAGACTACATCTGGGGTTACTGAGAGCCGAAAGATTACGCAACGAGGTGTTGCACTGGGCCAAGGCAGAGGCGCACTCAGGGCCGAACAGAGACATGTCAGATGGTGAGGACTGGTATGACAAGGACGAGTGGGGATTGACTGAAGACCTAAAGAAGGGTCAGGATGAAGAGGAAGAAGACACGGTAACCGCGGGGAAGAAGACACGGAACCGTCGATAATGGGCATACTAGGCGGCGTTTAGGCGTTGAGAAATCACAGCTATCGGGGATAGATGAAATAACGATAACGAGTACTTTTTGTTTGAGGACATGCAGGCAATTGGGCACTGCCGAATTCCACAGGCCCAGACTGAATATTACAAAACGGAAGCATTATTAACATATCTTGGTGCATTATCACATGTCATAAATAAAAGGGAAACGATGATAAAATCTGCGAGTTACCAAGGAAAGAATGATCACCTCCCAATGCCAATAGGAACCCTTGGGTAACGGCCGTATGAAAAGCCGTTTGCCGAATGGAATTTATCTTCCCAACTAAGATTAAGACCCGCGGTTATTCATGGCAAAGCGGACCCGGAATCGGTTGAGGGCCATAGTTCAAAATGATTGGGGGTTTGAACCAATCCCCGCACCTGGAGAACGCCCAACGCTTCCCGAAGCGAGATATGACGCTATGTCTTGTAGGGCCGTGAGAGACGGAGCCTAGCTTTCTTTCCTAATTTTTAGCTGTTAGCTGGCCACTTTTCTTCTTCTTTACCTTCTTGCTATCGTGGTGAATCATCTGTGCATACCAGTTTCCTTTGATATTTGAGACAGATTGTCTATCCCCACGATGGCGTCGCCTTATGTTGATGAGCTGCTTACCTATGTTGACTTCAACAAGCAGAGCTTGCTGAGTTTGTGGCCAAAGCTCCCTCCACACCATTTGAAGCTGTAGCTGGCTTGTGACGATGCTTGTCTAACCTAGGCACGTGTGATTTCTAGTATCGGCCGGTTCAATTGCCTTTAACCCTCTATTTTGGAAGTAAGGAGACCATTAAAAAGAAAGACAGAAGAAGAGAAATGGCACTTTAGCCTATTTTGCTGACGTGTTTTTGTTGCAGTATCGTTGCCCGTCAAGGTTGGAAGACACACCATGCTACCTTTGAGCTCTCCATTGCCCAAGTATCGCCAAGCTAATACCCTAGCGCTACCACAGAGTACCACAATAAGATCCTCACGAAGCTGTTCGGCGGCAAGCCCTATCCTGCCTGCTATGCTCTCGCCGCAACGATATTTTCGCTAGGTCTCGTCCGAGACTGGCTCTACAAGACCGCCATCAGCGAGCAGCCCTCGCACCCGCTCCTGACGACAATCTACTCGCAAGCTGCGGGCGTTGCCCTAGTCGCTTTTGGAAATATCTTGGTTGTGTCATCGACATGGGCACTGGGCATCACGGGCACTTTTCTGGGCGATTACTTTGGTATCCTTATGGACGAGATGGTGACGGGCTTCCCGTTTAATGTGACATCTGCGCCAATGTACTGGGGTTCAACAATGAGTTTCTTGGGAACGGCCCTGTTCTTTGGCAAGCCTGCTGGCATTCTCTTGACGGTGCATGTTCTGCTTGTTTATGTCATTGCGCTGCGCTTCGAGGATCCCTTCACTTCTGGCATTTATGCTAAGCGTGAGCGCGAGAGGGAGGCTGCTAAATCAGGCAAGAAACAGAAATAAAAAGGCACCGGGCTGCTCTTTGTACAGCATGAAATACCGCAAGATGATACATATGTCTCCGGATAGCTGTTTCGTCGGTGAGAACAAAAGAGGAGGGAGGCCACACGATTATGGGTGGTAGTTGTTTTCTTTTTTGGACATGTTTTATCGGCGTTTTTGCCAAGGCGAGCCTTTCAACAGGCAAATAAGGAGTTGTACAATGGTTGGGAATTCCACATATACCACAGGATCGGTAAAAAGAGAGAGGGAGAGACAAAAATTGTTTGGGAGAGTTGAATTATACGGGTTAACATTATGAAGCATTCACTTGAATAGAATTGTTCTATCAAGAGCTCAGCATTGGCCACATCTAACGGGAACTTCGAAATTTGTTGACCAGTTTCTTAAGCCTATTGTGGAGGCTACGCAAAAAGTCACTATTGAGACTGACAGTTTCGTGGAGTGATATTGTCAATTGAAGGGCAGCTGTGATGGCAAGTGCAGTAGAGGGGGAATAAATGGCTGGGATGCGCCGTAGCATATCAAGGACAAGCACTATTATGCGCAATGCAGAGGGCTAACAAGGCCTCAGAAAGAAACGGAGAGCAGTCAACGACACTGAGTAAAAAAGCATACTGCATTCTATAAAGGTCAGAACTTTGACATTTGCGCTCGCTAAATTGCTTTTTCTAAAACAAATTCCCAACCCTTCCCTATGTCTATCGTCTCGCATTCACGAGTACTACCAACCACCTCCCTGTGGAAGTGGCCAACGGCACAGACATGAAAGGTTACCAAGGCTGAGAAGATTCCCGCCTTGGGATAGCAAGTAACGTGCATGGCTTTGCATGAGGGTGAGTTTTAACCTCTTGACACGGGCTTCTGTCCGTAGACGACGTTTCTTTGCGCAAGGGGGTCAGCAATTGAAATGGTTTATCCTGCATTCATTCAAGCAGACAGCCAGGGACATTTGCAAGAACTTACACGAGATGATAGGCATGAACTCTTCGATCACGCAAGCCCTCTCGCATCTTGGCGAGGTAGACCTGTACCTCTTCATAAGACCACTGGAAGTTTCTGTTGGTAAGCTTCAGGCATGACACACATAACAGACAGAGAACAGACACCGAGAGAGGGAGGGGGGGAGAGAGCTTACACCCAACACTCTGGTCAACAAAGCCAATGACCAGCCTTCGATGCCCTCCAACCAATGGAGCAGGTTCCATTGGCCGAGCTCTTTCAAATGCGGATCCTTACTCCAAGGTCCAATGGGCCACTTGTAGACATGTTCGACGACATTCTCAAAGCCGGCATCGTCGAGATAGCCTTTGATCTGTTCGTGGATGCGTAGGTCCTTGCCGAACTTGTCTCCAGCTTCGAGGGAGACTTTGCCCCATTTATCAAAGATACTTCCTTCAGTGACGGTGCCGTCGTCTGAGAGGGGAACTACGGACATTTCGATTTGTTGATACCAGCCTCCAGGGGCGAGATGGCTGTGAGGCGTGTAAGTGAAAAAAAAAATGAAAATGAAGAATATGGAACAAAAAGGTGAAGGGAGAAAAAACCGAATCTGCTTACTCAAGAGCTTGTTTGTAGAATCTCGGCCAGTCAGCGATACTGCCGTACATGGCCCTTGCATGGATGAAGTCAAAGTTGTTCTTCTTGTATCCCCAATCCTCTTCGCAAGCATCATTGACCTCAAACTGCACGTTCGGCGACACCCAATCCGGCTGAATGGGGGAGAGGTCAAACCCAATGACATGCGCAGAGGGATACTGGTCTGCGAAATCCATAGGCCAAATGCCAGTGCCGGTGCCTACATCGAGGACGTGCTGGGGATTGTCGCCTATGGGTGCGAGGAACAATTTGCCGCCCATGGTCATGAGATAGAGATTGTGGGCGAGGTCGAGCTGGTTGTTCTGCTTCTCGTCGTTGGGGCCCCAGTACTCGCCGTCCCGGTAGCTGTGGTATCGGCGGCCATTTTCGTAGCGGTACTTCATGATGGACGAGTAGAGCGAGGTCGTGTCCGTGAGGACAGACTCGGCATCCACGGCCGAGTCGGAATCGTCCAGCCCGTAGTCTTCGTCGTCGACGGGGATATCTTGCACGGGTGCGCCCTCAGCAGTGGTGGCGGCGGCGGCTGCTGGGGCAGCAGTACCACCAGCACCGGCAGCAGCAGGCGGCGATGTGGACAGCCTGGGATCGGCATCATCAAGTTTGGCTAGGGCCTGAGCAGTGAGAGCTGGAGGCGACGATGCCGTCTTTGGCGACGCCGCAGCCGCTGCTGCTGGAGGGCTCTGCGAATCTTCAGCCATGGCGGGTTGCGCCCGTTGTGAGACTGGGCTTGTGTTAGCTTAGCTTAGATGACGGGCGGCGGTGGTGCTGAGATGGATGGATGCGTCTCGTTTGTGGAGTAAATCCGGCGGGCGGAAGTAACAGTAGATCGATCAAGAAAAAATAAAGGGTAGTTTATTATTTCTTCATGAAATCCTTCTGGGGTTTTTATTTTGCGGTTATTCCCGCAGATGGTCAGCTGGAAAAAACGTGGGAAGTGGGTGTGGGATCGATCTGACGACGGGCTGGCTGGCTGGCTGGCTGGCTGTCTTCATTATAATAGCACGTTTTTTTAATATTAACCTTTTGGGTATTATTAGATTGGGGAGGGTGGTGGTGGTTTGCCGTGGGTGGCTATTGGTTAATTCGCTGGTTCGTTGTTGGTTGGTCGGACCGTGCATCGAACGATCCATGTGAAGCTGGAGGCATATAATGATAATGCTTAGGCAATAATAAATAATAACAGCAGTTCTGCTATGGAGCTATAGAGCACACCTAGTAAAAAGTGAGGTACATATACGCATATTGAGCACCACTAAAAGAAGCGGGTTCATACTACATATAGGCATGTATATAAATGGATAGGAAGAGTTTGGATGGCAAGGGGGAGAAAGAAAGGCCGGATGCAACGTTTCTGCTACTAGAAAAGCATTGGCATTAATATAGAAACTTGATATTTGTTCATATGTCAAATTCTGATATAATTTTTAATTTTATAGACTTTGCCAAGAAATGAGGGAAAAAATGAGAGAGTCTGTGTATGTGTATGTGTATAGTATATGCATGTGTGACAGCAGCGTGTGTGGCTGGGAGCAGTGGGATATAATAAACGCCTGCATATATATGTGCATCTCAACCTATCAACCTATGTATGCACTGCTAGAGACAAGGATTAGCCCCCCCCCTTTTCTCCCCCTCTAATCTGACCACTTCATCAAAGCACACTGAGCCGCCCAAGCCGCCTCCCAATCTCCATTTCTAGGTGATGCATTCGTGCGGGGAGGCACCTGTGGCCACTCATGAGGCGTGTGTTGTTGTTAGTATTGGCTTCGTGCGCAAACCCCCTTTGCCTTGGCCCCCCTTGCCCCCTTCTCCCCATGTGCTGCTGGCCACCGCCCAATGCCCACTGGGCCCCCCCCCCTCCGTCTCAAAGCAAACTCCCACTCCCCACCTTTTTTTCTCTCACACGCTTCGGGAGCTGTTTTTGCTTGGTTTACTTTGCTTTGTTGGTTCGTATGCCGCTCCCGCAATATGCCACTTTCAGACATTACGGCCGTCCAGGTCATCATCGCCGTGCTCTCGGCGTGGGTGCTCAAGGCGATCATTACCGGCTTCTTCAACGTCTTCGTCCATCCCCTTGCGGCGTTCCCGGGGCCGAGGGGCGGTGCCGTCACGGCCTGGTACAAGACCTATCAGGAAGTATGGCTCGGCAGGTCGTGGATCGACGTGCTTGGGGAACTGCATGGGGAATTCGGTATGCCATGTGCTTGTTTTACCGTGTCTTATGTAGCGTGTTGAAACAGATCCACCTGTCTGTTGTTGAACGGATCGCTGACATGGCGTACTAAAAGGCAAGGTCATCCGTGTCGGACCCAACGAGGTGTGTTACCCCATAACCTTACCTATACCTACCTATTTTGGCAGTGTCATGTTCCACAAATCCTGTTGATTGGATTTTTATTTATTTTTATTTATTACTATTATTTTTCATTCCTCCTCTATATGTCGCCATTGTCCTATGAAGCTTCTCTCCCTGCGTCACTGTTTTGTTCTGACGGCTTGCATAGCTTCACTTCTCCGACCCGGCAGCATATCATGAAATCTACAACAATAGCCGACGATGGGACAAGGAGGCGGCGCTGTACCACAGCTTCGGCGAAGACCGTTCGTCCTTTGGTTTCCTAACGTACGCTGAGGCCAAGCAACGAAAGGACATTATGGCGCCGCTGTTCTCCCGCCGAGCCATCATGGAGCTGGAGAATCTGGTCCAGACGAATGTACTGATTTTCTCTGCTGCTGTTGCTGCTGCTGCGTAGTCGTCCTCTTGATTGATTTTTATATCTGACGCCTTATCCAGGTTGATCGGCTGTGCAAGGTGCTGGAGAGTAACGATGAGGCAGGGAAGTCTTCCGATCTCTTTTTCGGGCTTCGCTGTTTCACCATGGATACTATCACGTCGTTTTGCTTCGCCAAGTCTGTGAATGCTCTGGCCGAGCCGGACTTTAAAGCACCCATCATTGAGGCCATGGAAGCATCCTTGCCGGCCTTTGTTCTCTTCAAGCACTTCAGCCTCATCCGTAAAGCTGTGTTTGGCATGCCGCCGTGGCTCAGCGTCATTTCCAGCCCACAGACTGCGGGGTTGATCCAACTGCAACAGGTTCTTGGCGAGCAGGTCACCGAAGTCGTCAAGAATCCAGACAGCTTGAAAGGCGCGCCGCATCGGATCATCTACCATGAGCTGCTCAACCCCGAAGCCTCCAAGGGAGCGCCACTCCCATCCGCTGGTAGTCTGTATGAAGAAGCTCAGGCGCTGATGTTTGGTGGTGGCGATACTACGGGAAATACTTTGATGCTAGGAATATTCTACCTTCTTGAATGCCCGTCTTTGGTTGAAAGGCTGCTGGTGGAACTGCACACAGCCTGGCCCGTGCTTGATGAACCACCCAAGTTTGAAGAATTGGAGAAGCTTCCTTTCTTGGTGAGATCTGGTTTCCATGGTGCCACCAACTAAGCTGACAGAGGGTAGACCGCAATAATCAAAGAATCGCTCCGGATCAGCCCCGGCGTTGCTTCTCCGCTACTCCGTGTAGTTCCAAGCACTGGCGCAACCATAAGTGACAGCTTCATCCCCGCAAATGCAAGTTGCCTATATCACACACGAATCCTTCACCGATCGGCTATACTAATATGACAGTTGTTTTAGACCATAGTCGGAATGAGTGGAAGTTTCGTTCACAATTCCGAGGAGCATTTCAAAAATCCGGGCGAGTTCAACCCCGATCGCTGGCTCGAGCCCAACGCATCAGCCTCAGACAAGTGGCTGGTAGCGTTCTCGAAAGGCCCACGCATGTGTCTCGGCCAGAAGTGTGTTTGAAACCCAAATTATTCCCCGCTGCGATGAAGAGTCTTCCTTCTAACTAGTAGACAGCCTTGCGTACTGCGAGCTCTACCTGGCATTCGCTGCTCTCTTTCGACGTTTCCATCTCACGCTGGACGGCACCAGGTAAGCCATGTGGTGGTGGGACGAAATAGAAGGACGACCACTAATGATTCTTGCAGTGTCGCTGATTTGACCTGGAGGGAATGTTTTCTACCGCATTTCCAGGGGCGTCATCTGCAGGCGTTTTGCAAACCTGTTGCAGAGTGAGATTCTCTAGGCTAGGCCCACCTTATCACGGTCTGAGAGAAGGAGATGGAACAACAAATGATTATGGAGAGCGTCTGTGGAGATTTTTGGAGATTTGTTGACGCGATATATATTGATTTCAGTAACCTCTGCAATGCTTGCATTTGACAAGAGAGCTTTGAGGCAAATGACTGCGGTTTTCCTTATATTTTTTAGCAGGAGGGTGTTGTTCTCGGCGGCCACGTAGATAATGCATGAGCCACTGGATATTCTAGGTTGTAATTGGCGAGTATTTTAAGGAGTGTCGCTAATACTTATATAGCAATTGCTTGTTGAACTACTTGCCTGTGGAAACGTGTGCACCAAAAGATTGGACGAAGTAATGGTTCATTTGGATGGCAGTTCAGACATCGATTTCATGGACTGTGTTCCGTTTAAGCTTTCTTGTCGTTTCAATTCCACGACAATAGCACAGTCTCCTGCTGGAAGGAAATAGTTGCCTTGCTAGTATTGCAACAACTATTATTCTTGTTATGCATGAGACATAGCTTTTGCTGTGTAAGGGAGCGAGCGTGTTTGAGTGAGTTAACCATCTCTATCTCCATACGGAGCCTCCACGACGGCACAGTCAGTACTACCTTACGTATATACAGCCAAGAAAAGGCGAGAACAAGCACTCGGCCGGATGCGGAACTTTGTTTGTGGGGTCAGTCAGTCAGTCAACCCCAGGCCCACCGATTTTGTGCGTCAGCAAATAGTGAGCAGTAATTATTGGAGGGAGTATGAAGTCGGTACCTTGGGTAGCCGTTGATGGGTTGGGCGTATGTCACGAGGACCTTGGAGGTCCCTAACTTTAGGGGGGGCCCTGCAGTAGCGGCAGTTGAAGGTTCCGAGATGTTGTGGCGTCGTTTTTTTTTTTTATGTACCAGTAGTGTTGCCTCCGGGGAATCCCGGGCTGTGGTGAGTTACCTAATGTTGGGGTCGTTAGCGAAGGCTTGTTTTAGTTAGCTTGTTAGAGGTTAGGGCTACTTCGGCTGTGAGTAGTGATGATGGTGATGATGATGGTAATGATGATGGTGATGATGATGATGATGATGATGATGATGGTGATGATGGTGATGATGGTGATGATGGTGATGGTGATGGCTGCTGATGCGAGATGAGGAGGAATGAAGTTTATTAGTTTAGAATTGGTGGTTTCTTCTTTTTGGGTGAAAAGACGTCTCTCTATCTCTTGTTAGTCCTCGTTTCGCATGCGCTCCAAAACTCATGTAGGTATCTAGGTACCTACTAGGTAGGTATGTTTCTGCTTCTCCTCCTCTTCAAGATGCATCCCCTCGCCAAGCAGTACTACCGACGCTATCTATCGCCCTGGTAATTTAATAGGTGCTGATTCGGGTCGTGTGATCAGAGCCACAGAGTAAGAGCCGCCTGGGGTACTTCTGTTTTCTTCTTCTAGCGGCAAGACCCGGGTGTAGAAGTGCAGAGTCGCCGCTAATAAACGGGCTGGCAGAAAAAAACGGTAACACGGTTACGGTTATTTATTTCGGCTTTTATTATAATCTCAATGGGTGTGCAGAATCATAAAACTGTTGTTTATTAAATAAATAACACACAAATACAGATGGGTATCCTCATCAGCTACATAGCAGAATCTCGCTCTCTCTTACTCACTCTCAGTCTCATTTCCACCATTAAAACAAAATCCCCCTCAGCTTATTATTATTATTCTTCTCGGATCTAGACTGTTGCATCGTTCCGGGCCCGGACGGACGTGTGAGTGGGTAAAAAAGGAAAGGTCGTTTCGGTCGTTCGTCATCTTTTCGGGTGGCCCCCCTCAGTGTCTATTTGTAGCACGGGCGCGCGCCTCCAGGGAGGGAGAAAGAGAGAGAAAAAATCTCAAATAATAATACAACACAGCCTAGGGGCGACACACTACATGTACCCGCTGCGTCGCTCGTCGTTTTATTTTCATGTTACTTTACTTGCCCAATAATCTCTGGTATTTTATGTCTCCTGAATTAACAAACGCCACAAACCAAACGAGGAGCCGGCTTCAGGACGCTTTTCCATGGCTGGTCATCGGGAGCACAAGAAGCAGCACCGCATTCCCTGATCCGTGAAGGGTTGCAGAAAAGAAGAAGAAGAAAAGGGGGGAAGCGTATCCAGCCAACGGAGATAGAAGGAATTCCGGTTTTTTTTTTTTTTCATTTTCGTGGTTTCTTTGAAGACGTTTTTTTAACGATTGCCCTTCTCAAGAGTCGCAATGGGTTCAAACGGTGCTTCGGGCAATGGTGCCACCTCTGCCACAACCACAGCAACCGCGATTGATGACTCAACCGTCACCGCCACCATCACCACCACCACCACCACCACCACCACAGCCAGAAGCACAGCCAACCACCACCAGCGGCTCTCGTCGCCGGGTATCGCTGCCATCGCAGAAAAGGCCGACGGGGACCATCCTCACGCCGCAGCAGGATTCAGCGTCGCCGATGCGGCTGTTCTTGGGACTGGTAGCGGTGGTCACCGTCGGCGTCGCGAGGACGGTGATGATGCCACCTCGATCGCCACAACGTCGAGCAGTCGACGCCGGACGCCATTCGAGCAGGTCAAGCACATCTTTGTGACGTTTGCCAAATTCATAGGCCCGGGCTTTATAGTCTCTGTTGCGTATAGTGAGTATTATGATGCCCCTTTCCCATGAAATGCGCTCTCATGTCTGCAAATTTGTGTGAAGTGAGAATGTTGTGGAGAATGAATGGGAAAGGCTAACCATGAACAACAAACTCAGTCGATCCTGGAAACTACTCGACTGACATTGCGGCTGGTTCTTCATACCGCTTCAAACTCCTATTTGTCGTTCTCCTCAGCAACCTGTTCGCCATTATCTTGCAGAGCATGGCCATTCAACTTGGCACCGTCACGGGCTTGGACCTCGCGTCCGCTTGCCGAGCCTATCTGCCTAGATGGCTCAACTACTTTCTCTACTTCCTTGCAGAAGTCGCCATCATTGCTACTGATATTGCAGAGGTATGAAATGAAACACACCTGCAGCTCACATGATTCATCTGCCTCCCCCCCCGGGTATATATTTTCATCATCACTGACAAAGACACACTTCACAGGTCATTGGCACTGCCATCGCACTCAACCTCCTCATCCCCAAACTCCCCCTCGTCGCCGGCTGCGCCCTCTCCATCCTCGACGTCATGGCCATCCTCATCTTCTACCGGCCCGACGGCTCCATGAAGGGCCTCCGCGCCTTTGAGTTCTTCGTCCTCCTACTCGTTCTCGGTGTCGTCATCTGTTTCTGCATCCAGCTCTCCCTCATCAAGCACACCAGCGTCGCCGAAGTCTTCAAGGGCTACCTCCCCTCCAGCGCCATTGTCCAGTCCGACGGTCTCTACCAGTCCTGCGGTATCCTCGGTGCCACGGTCATGCCTCACAGCTTGTACCTCGGTTCTGGCATTGTCAAGCCCCGGCTGAAGGAGTACGACGAGAAGCACGGCCTCATGCCGCAGGAGCCCGTCTCGGATTCATCCTCTACCACGGACGATGGCTACGACAAGATTGTCTATGCTCCGTCGCTCAAGGCTATCAAGCATTCGCTCAAGTATTCCATTACCGAGCTGGCCCTCTCCCTCTTTACCTTTGCGCTCTTTGTCAACTCGTCCATCCTCATTGTTGCCGGCGCCTCGCTATACGGCAACCCCGATGCCCTGACCTCCGATATCTTCGGCATCCACCGCCTTCTCAGCAGCAGCATATCATCTGGCGCAGGCACCATCTTCGCCTTGGCTCTGCTTCTCTCTGGTGTCTCGGCCGGTATCGTGTGTACAATCGCCGGCCAGATGGTCAGCGAAGGTGCCTTGCGATGGAAAATGAAGCCCTGGCTGCGCCGTCTCATCACTCGATCCATCAGCATCACCCCTTCCATCATCATTGCCGGAGCAGTCGGCCGAAGCGGTCTCGATGCCGCGCTCAACGCCTCCCAGGTCGTGCTCAGCACCGTGCTGCCCTTTGTAACTTTGCCGCTCATCTACTTCACCGCGCGGAGCCGTTTCATGACGGTGCAGCCTGGCATGGCACGCCTTCACTATGAGTCGGACGAAGAAGAGCCAGTCACCGACACTGGAGTCGACATGTCGAACAATTGGCTCCTGATTATCCTTGGGGGTCTTGTTTGGCTGGTCATTGCTGTCATGAACGTTGCTAACCTAGTGCTCATAGGTTTGGGCAACTCATGACACGCAATCAACGGCTGGTATTGTCGGCTTTGTAAAAACCTTCTTTTGTTCATCGTCACTTTGGGCTGTTTCTTTCACGTTTTACATGACATCATGAAGTATAGATATATTATTTTTTTTAGACCTCCATTTGCGGATGGAATAGACTTGGGCGTTCAGTCACGCCCGGTAGGAAAGAGGAAGAGGGAGGAGCCGGGACAGTTCATATCAGGACATGCCACTTGTGACGTGGAAGATATTGGACCTCGCCGACAGAAAGAAAGAGAGAAGAAGAGTCTTCATCTTTGGGCTTTTTCTGCAATCTAGTTTATTACTCAGAGAGACGAACCGTACATAGCATTTTCATAAATATTATTTAAGCAGCAAAATCTATTGATTAAATCGCATCCGAAGCAGACTCATCCTCTGCCGTCTCAGTATTGCTTAGATGGCTTGGTGACTGTAGTTTCAGGCTGTTTCTTCGCCAGAGGCACAAGGAACGTCCTCGATGACATTCTCGAGCATGACGTCGCAAGATCTCATTGGCTAGTAGCGAGGACATTCAGGCAGCCAATGGGTATCTGCTGCCTCGTTATTGGGTGTTGATGCTACTGACAGTCAGCCCTGGAGGCCACTGTTGGAAGATCAACCCCTCTGGAGAGGCTAAAATTGCAGTGCCTGACTCGAAATATATCCATGGATATCTTTGGTCACTCCCTTCCCACCAAGAATGTTACAACCTCTATAGTGTTCCCCTTAGTCATAATATCTGCCTCGGGGCTCAATCCAGTTTAGTGCTCGGCGAGTCAAATTGTGCGTGGATATGAACTTGGCAAACTGTGGGATCGAATCTAGTGAAGTTTATGATGTGCAGAATACTGTCCCCCCTGTGAAATCAGATCAATTGATGAAAAATGGGTTTTTTCTATTCTCACCGCAACTGAATATAGATAAGGTATGCACGTTGCTAAATGCATATCATCAAGGAAGTCAAACTTAAAGAGACATACGCTACAGATTCAGATTAGAGGTTAACTAAAAACGAATATATGGTATTCATGATTCAGCAACAGTTAAGCCTATTCAGCTAAACCATTATATTGGTAATTCCGAGTCCTCTGCACAACAACCGTTCCATAAGAAATATTTAGACTTTGCCCTCTCCCGAACGCGATTCACTATCAACCAGCTGCTCCTCAAATGAATAAAGCGTAGGCTCCTTTTCTCCCTTCTTCCGCAAAATCCACTTCCTCCACCACCACGGCAATACCTTGCCCATCTGGAAATTCATATGAGTCCTCATCGACACCGAAAACACCTCATCGAGCTGCTCTAGCGAGCGCTGTTTCGTTTCAGGCATCCACAGGAACACCATGACCAGAACAAGAAGATTAAGCGCCGAGTAGAAGCCAAAGGTTCCGGGGGTCGTCATCGTCTGCAGCATTCGCGGGAAAGCAAACGTAATGACACTGGCCCAGAAGTTATTTGTCGCCACGGCCCAGGCCATGCCAATTTCTCGATGGGACAGCGGGAAGACCTCTGCAGAGTACGTGAAGGGTACGGGACCGCCGCCGGGGCCGTAAAAGGCGCTGAAGATGTAGATGAAGAGGGCGATGGCGCCGGTGCGCGCTGATCCTTCCCCGGGGATGTAGAAGCACATGCCGGCGGCTAGGAGACTCCAGAACAAGTGAGGGAAAGTACTGATCACTAGGGCGCGGCGACCAAAAGTGTCAATGGTCCACACGGCTGGGAAGGAGAAGACGAATAAGACGAGGCCGAAGCCAAATGATGCGAGTAAAGCTCCGGTGTTGCTTGCGCCGGCGTTTGCAAAAATGGTGGAGGAGTAGAAGCCGATGATTTGAACTAAATGGCACAGTCAGATCTGAGCATAACCCCAATGTCTCTCCAAGATAGCTCTCCAAGATATCATCTATTGTCCAAGGGGCTGGAATAACTTACTGCCAGACATTGGCTGAAGCATCATGGCAATACCGGACGCCTGCGTTGCTCGCCGAAGTCGGGGCACAGTGAAAATGTCAATAAATCTCGTCACCAAGGTGCCCTTCCTGTTGAAACCAGACTTCTCCATCAAAATCCCCTCCTGCTTCAGCTGAGCGTGGATGAGATAGAGATCACGAGCCGCCTGTAGCTGAGAGTTGCGCAGCCGGCACAGCGATTGGAACGCATCCTGATACCTCTTCTTGGACAGCAGCCAGCGAGGCGATTCCGGGCAGAAGAAGATTCCGAGGATAAGAGGCACGGCGGGGATCATCGCCGCGCCCATTTGCAGCCGCCACGATATGGCCCCCGCGTTGGCCACGGCGAGGTTTCCACAGGTGCCCAGTAAGATGCCAAATGCGGTCCACGTTTCCCAGGACATGACGAGGCCGCCTCGGATGTTGGCCGGGGAGATCTCAGCAGAGAAAACCGGGACAGTCACCTCCTTTAAGCCCATCCCTATGCCGAGCAGGAAACGGCAGACGAAGAGCTGGTCCCAAGTCTGTGAGACTGCCATTCCAATTGGTGCTAGAAGACTGAAAATGGCGGCGATAAAAATAGCCCATCGACGACCAAGCAGGCGATTGAGAGGATCTGAGAGCCAACTCGCGCTATATGAAGAAGGGAAGAAAGAAAAGGTCAGACACAAGTTATCCATCTAGGAGGGCCAATGATGCCCCACCCCTCTCAAAACAGTACAGTACTTACAATAAAGCAATGGCCATATACGGACCAGCGTTTATAAGGCCAATATACCAAGTGTTCCTGGTGCAAGTACCAGCAGCATGGCATTCATCTCCGCTATCCAAGATACCTAGTGCCTGAGGGAACGAAAGATTGGCACCGTTAGATCCTAAATCGGAGTTAGACAAGAACTCAAAAAAAAAAAAACCCATTTTGACACTTTGCGGCTAGTTTTTCTACGAACCAGTTTGATCCCAGCCTTGGATAGCTGCTGAGATTGAGTTGAGAATAATGGTAAGATACAACAGCTTGGGTTGATGCCAGCGGTGGGATGTTTCCCGGAGGATAACGTCACGGTCAGAAGAATCCAGCTCTGAGATGTTGTCAATCTCCTCTGGGGACTGAGCTACCAGGGCAGCTTTCTGGAATAGCTCAGTATGCTCTGCCAAGTTGTTATCTATGGCAAATTGAGCAGCATCTGCTCTGAGTTGATCCTTTGGGACGCCAATGAAGGGATTGTGCAGTCTAAACCAGGGTTTTTTTTTTTAAGTTTCAGTTCCTGACCCGCGAAACAAAGGGGGAGGCAAATACAAAATTCAGGGAGGCTTACAGCGCAGTTGCACTTATTTCCGTGGTTGTGATGGGTTGCTTCTCTGACATATTCCTACCCGCATCAAAAACGCCTTCAGATGTCGATCGAGAGTTGGTTATCTCAACTAGACTATCTGCCTTTGTCTTTGCCTCCAAGTGCAACGGAGCAGACATCTTCGAGGTGCGGTCATCATCAGACGCCGACTCCTTTTTACCATCCATCTCCGTTGGGGGCTGAAGGCAAGATCTTGGAAATAAGAAAAAATGTGAACAAGGTGACGAAGCAAGCTGGTGATTCAACCCACAATAAGCAATTTTCTGAAAGTGGTTGAGAAGTCAAAGAGATTAAATATACAGCCCCATCTATCTAACGTTGGTGTATGTATGTTTACCCCGGACCCGCCCTGCACCTCCACATCACCGAAATCCGGGGGGAATCTGGGGTTGCGGAGATATCACGCCGGTTAGTTTGTTAGTCATGGGCTAGCGTCACTAATGAGCACTATTTGTGGTGGAGGCTATCGCCAAGCTCGCTTTGGACCATGAAGCGAGCTCGGCTAAATCACTTGAGCCGGACTTACACGAACTTTGCTTGCTGCTCAGCTTCGGGTAAAATGAGGCCAGTGGCTGGTGGAAGATGTAAGCGATCAATCAGCAGACCTGAATATATAGTACTCGTAGTTTATAGAAATTGCGGCTTCTTATTGCTAAGAAAAGGAAATAACAAGAAAAGCGGCATGTGTGGCGTGTAACACAGCGCATCTATTGGACACAAATATGCTATCTTAATATTCTGTTATATGAGTAAAGCTACGGCTTTGCGGCTCAACAAAAAGAGAGGAGGGCATTATTGGACAAGGTGGCAGCCGTTGGGGGAAGCCATTGAAGTCCAAAATATCTATGCCGCCTATTATGATTACCACGGGGTATGTTGTTGGCTCTAGTATCTCGGCATGACTGACACCGATAGACTCTTCAGCGAAGGCAATAGTTTCAACCTCAACCCAATTAGATGCCCTATTTTCATATGTCACTGACTAATTTAGAAACTGGCCATCCCGTCTCCTCTTCTATCTGCAAGGTTAGTTGCCGAATTTCCAAGTGCTCTTCCGGTCTGACTATCACCCGACTGCCTATACATTAGTTTCGCCTATTAGCCCAGTGGACTTGTGAGAGGTGTTTGTGGTAGGAAGAGAGGGTCACTTGACTCCTCAGTTTAATATGTGATTTTTCTTTTTTTCCTCACAAGTTCTAATATGCTCGCAGGCATGTATGCGTGCTGCCTGATAGGAAGTGGTGGCACAAATTCCACAGATGACGCGAGCGTGGTGCTTCAGACTGTCCTAGATTCACATTGTTCAGCCACACAAACACATGCGTAATGTCTTGTTAAGCTTACTTCTCTCATGCGTTGTTTCTCCAGCCTTTCTATACCTTCCGATTGGCTCTCTGGAGCGTAGAGCGTCAATAAAAGCTTTGCCATGTGGTATGTTTGCATGCCAAACACTATTTTCCTGATTTAGACGGTTTCATTCTCTGAATAAGGCTAGTGGTAACTTACCGTGCCACCCGGACAGAAACCAGATAACCGGGAATACTGTCCCAACGTGTGCAGTCCCATAGAAGATAGGCTCGTACGAAGAAGGGACATGATTCCTCCACTGGTCAAGTTTCTGGACTAGTAATTCCCATCGCTCTTGTGTCCGGCCGGAGGTGAGTCCGAAGCAAAAGTTGATAATGTGTCCATAATCCCAAATCATTCGATTTGCCCAGGCCTCTTCATGCAGAGGGGGAGTATCGTAGATATTTTGGAAGTGGCAGTTGTCAAGATCTATGATAGTGGGTCTACTGTACCGTTCGGCCATCTGGATATCTTGTCGAAGGTAGACCCAGAAAGCGGCTATCCTAAGGCTATCTGAAGGATTGCTTTGAGGGATCTGAAGCAGGGACCAAGACCCACTCAAGTGCTGCTGTGGATCAACACCTGTGTGATGATCTCTCATCAGCTTCATTGGGTTGGATGCGCAAAGGGGAAACATGGTGTCTCACGATGATGATGCATTTCGTACATGCGTAGTATAACCGTTGCGGCCAGAACCCGTCCATCTGATGCGGAATCTTCCGACTCCAAGATGGGAATGAGATCGGCCAAGCATTTGCTGTAACATAGTTCTGCGATTCTCTGATATGATTCGTCCTCTCTACGGAGCTGTTGAGCTGAGAACGCAATGATAGCAGAGAAGAGTGGCGGGAAGTTCAACGCGAATTGCGGAACCAATATGGCAAAATGCTTTCGTGAGTCGGTTAAGTCAAGCTGTGTAAGTGTGCAGCTCAATTAACTTGTAATTCTTTTTCACGGCACACGTGAGCCAAACGCCACTTACCCAAGGAGCAACCGTGTCAACGTAATATCTTAAAAACCGAAACATGTGCGGGTCAGACAATGGCCGCTCAGTGTTGAATAAGTCATCATGGAAAGAAGAGGAGCTTGGAGAGGTGTCGCATCTAAGTTGGTCTAGACTCGCTTCTCCACCTTCAGGTGTAGCGCCGTCTACTCTATTTAGCCGCCTCTAGAGCGAGGTTAGATTCTCTAGACACCACCAAGTGGGAATAAGTTGATTGATTGGCTTGTAGCAAATCACAGAGGATGACTTACGCTGACAGAACTATCGCTTCGAATGCGAGTTGCGGGGGTGGTTGGGGAGAGGGAGGCGATTACGCTTTGTCGGTCACGGCGGTCGACATCAACCCGTTGGCTAAACAGTGACCTATCTACCATGTGTTAGTTGATCTGAAGAAATCTACACAATGGACAAGATTTTTGGGGGACTTGTATAACCGTACTTGCAATTGAAACGTTTCTTGGCTCTGGATCTAAAGCAGCCGTATCGAACACGCAAACTCGCTTGCCTCGTGAACACCTATCACAAACAGGTCTCGCTTCATCGCATTTGACGTGCCGCTTCCGACATGTCAGACTACCCAAGTGAGCACCTGGCCTTAGATAGGATGAATGAATTCGCGTACCAGCCTGCCGAACTATTAGTCGCCCAATCTCGACAAAGAAAAACAATTCGGGGGGGGGGGGGGGGGGGGG
>CAKNET010000120.1:0-53735 GCA_930272545.1 Sphaerostilbella broomeana | reverse complement strand
GTCTATCTAGATTTCAACCCAAGTGGTGGAATTTTATATTTTTTTTTTTTTTTTTTTTTTTCAACTTTTTTTTTTTACCTAGGTAGTCTCAATTTATGAGGAAAATAATAACTAACATCTTGAAAAACAAATTTTATTAAAAATGAATCAAGACAGAATCTGCATGTAATACTATTTGGATCATGAGTTAGCACAGCAATGAACTAATTTTTAAAAACAAGGACCCGATAAAGCGCAGGAAAACAGCGTTGCCGAGTTCGTCTGATGAGCCCCATTCTCTTGAGCCTTCATGGATATCTTAGCCTACTGGATTAACCATTTAACATCCATATCAACTGACTCTTCATATTATTCCTCAATAACACAACCAATCTAACCGGCGAGTCTTCGCTAAAAAAAGCAAGGCTGGGAACAGCAGATTTATCTAATACAATCATCTCGACTAGACCTATACCGAGTCACCCCAAGAGTCAGCACAAGCCAACCCGTTTCAGTCCAAGATTCCTATACACGTAGTAACTCTTGAGAAGCTTGCCACTATTGGAACGGTACATCTTCTTCTGGGCAGTTTCATGAAGATCTACCTACCTAGTTTGCTAGGTTTTAATTGTATTTGTGCCATCAACCTGTATGACCAATGACGTCCGCGCCAATCCATCTAAGGTGACTTAACAATACGTATCCAGAGCGGCCAAAACGCTCATTCTTCTTCTGCTTCCCCTCGTCAAAAGAATTTTAGCTGCTGGAAACTACGGATCCGAAAACGATTGGCCATTATATGTCAAAGCTGATTTCTCAGATACTGTATACTGTATTTCAAGATAAGTAGTGCGAGAGGCACATCAAACAGGAAGTGACTCAATCACTGCAGCCTTGGGTTTCTGGGGGCGAATGCAGGTGAGGCAACGAACAGCGGGGCATTGGTGCCCCATCAAATCGAGGAAACACGAATCCAAAGGGATAGACTTTTTGGCGAGGTGATATGTGATATATTGGCATTTATTAGGCTACGTCTCCTCGTTGATTCACGTGAGGCGGCTCTAGGGAGCAAATCACAATCCTCAGCCTTGGTGTTGAGCGCCTCCGCAAGGAGCGCTGCACATCGCTATGCGAGATTTAAGTCTATACATCACCTTCCAATAGCCACTGGAAATATTTCAAAAATTGCTAGAATCAAGACTGATTAGCCAAAAACGGCATTCCGGGCAAAAGTTGCAGTCTCCGTTAGCGCTGGTGGTGATGGAATCAGGGTTACACCGGACTAGCCAAGAACTGAAGCTCAGTCACGTTCGGCCCCTGCATAAAAAATGCTAACGTTAAGCAAGCCACCCGGATATTTTATCTCGTGTTCGATATTACAGCCATCTGATGACCAGATCTCAGCTCTGCTGTCACTAATGATTCTTGTCAACTTGTATTCTGTTTAACTTGACGAGCAGCAGATGCGCGAATTTGTTCGCATTTGTTGGGCACAATATGCTTGCATGCTGCCCATGTCCTGCCCCAACACTAAAGTAAGTAATACGATATCAGCATTACCACGCGTGGCCGCCAAACCCGTTGCGTCTGTGAGTTTTGCCACTGGGGCTGCGCCAGACGAGAAAGATGCGATCCCTGAATCCCACACCAGCCGGGAGAGCGGAAGAGGCGCCGGAGGCACAGGCTGCCAAAATATTTCCAAGGCTGCTCTAGAAAAACAGCAAGTTAAGCCGCGTTCACCGCCGCACATGTCAAAAGGCCGGGAATGTTATAGCTTTACGGAGCAGTGGAAGCATTTTAAACATCGCATTCGTAAAGGCTGTTGGGAGAGACGGGGGGAGAAGCCATGAGCCATGAGCCATTTTCCCAACCCAGCTCTATCTCACACACATGGGGAGGCTGGGGGGGAGGACGGGGCAACCGGGGTCACTCTTCGTCTGGTCTCACCTCACTCACGATAGCTTCACAACAACTTGACAACGCTCTACGAGATCCCTGCCGCTCACCGTAAGACCTCGCCGTCCCGTCCAGAGTCTCAGCGAGGCGATGTGATACCTGTGGGTGATTGGCTGGTGCTCAGTCGGCTTGGTTCGGGTCAATTCAGCGACGGCCCCGCTCTGACGTCGTCGAGACGATAACCCCCAGTTCCAACCGTTCACTAACGCTCAGCTCTGTCACTATCTGCCCGTTGCTGTCTCTCTCTGTGGCGCTGCCAGCTGGCTCTATCTCTGGGCTTGTTGGCCACCATCGCGATGATGAGAACCAGTGGACGGAAAGAATACACATACGGAGTAGTAGTAGTGGAAAGGCACTGATATCACTCATCGTTGATCGCTGTGGCCCTGCAGGGCAAATGGGTCAACAGCGTCTTCGACGGTGCTTGTCAACTTGTCTAGTGGCGACGGCTCTTTGAGCTCATCGCGATGACCGCCGCCGGAACATTTCAACCGTTTCCAGCAGTGGGTATCCATCGTGTCGCCTCCAGCTCCAGCACACTCAGTGGAGCAACCGCTAGAGTCATGGCCACTAAGAAGCCGCCAAATGCCCTGAGAAGGCTCCACCCCCAGCATCTGATCAGTGCATCGCTGGAGCCCTGGAGCACTGGAGCCTTCAGTGGCTGCCCCCTTTGCCCCTTCACAGTGGGCTATCACTGGAGCGCTGCCATGTACCCCGCAGGTCCACCAATCGCCCGAGGTGGACCAGAGCGCGCTTCACCCCAGATAAACCTTGGAGTCGTCCCACTCTCTTCTCTCAGAGGCACAAACTCTCTCCTCTTTCGATTCCTCTTCACCCTCCAATTCCTTTCTTCCTTCAACTCCCCACTGCACGTTCTTCCTATACCAAAAACTCTCAATCACATACTCACGCGATCGCTGGCGATTTCATTCACATCTTCCTCCAACGCCTCCTGCTCAAATTGATCAATACCAACACCATTGTCTTCCCCGCATCGCCCGGCTCTGTCCGAGTTCCATGTCACATGCAACTGTCCTCCAGCTGTCCCAGTTCAACTCTTGCTTGGTACGGAGTCCTCTGCAGCCCAAACTATCGTGATAGCCAAGCTCCTTGGAGTGCATCAGGCGTACTAATTCATCATCTTTTTTTCTCCCTAATAGATTCGGTAGTCTCATCTGCAGACCGCTCAATTAGAGAAATTTTCACCGCCATGTTTCAAACAGCACAATACGCATCGCCTCGTGCGAAAACCATCCTCTCTCGTCAGGCTACTAAATCAATTCCATCGGCGGCGTCTACCCAGCCCAGAGCTAGCCAACAATCCAGATACTTGAGCGGTTTCCATCTGCGTAACCGCCAACGGGTCCTGGCATACAGGAATACGGTATCGGTCAGCAGACAGCTATCGCAGGACAATAGCTCCAAATCCAACGGTGCCAAGTCACCCACAGAAAATGTCGCCGATGCGTTACTGAAATCCTCAAAAACCCACCCATCTGGCAAATACACCAACGTCCGAGACGTCCAGTCATGGTCCGACGATGTCTCTGCCATACGCCCTTCAAGGAGTGTCGATGAGCTAGAAGCCATCCACCAGCTACTCCAGAGAGACACCAACCTTTGGGCTCCACTACAATCTATTCGCAACAGTCTAAAAGAGAGCCGCTCGTCCGAGCCTGTGACTGCTGAGAATGTTTTGCGCGCCACTGCGGGAGATGAGCTCAACTACATCGACCCCATTACCAACCGCAGAATTTCTCAAACAGAGCACGGCCAATATTCTGCCAGCGCGACGCGAGAACTCACACCTGAAGAAGCTTCCAAGCAATATACCGACCTTGGTGACTACAAGCCTCAGAAGTGGAACGAGCCAGATGGTCTCCTTGATATGACTCCAGAGGAGCGATCCAAGCTCTATGATGATTTGCCCCAATACTTGAAAATCAAAATCGACAACCCAGACCAGCTACGGGAGCTTACTCCTGAAGAGCGGTCAAAACTATACGACGATCTCCATAAGTATAAGCCTCAGACCTGGAACGAGCCTGATGGGCTACCAAAGGCAACCCCCGAAGAGCAGTCCAAGATTTATGATGACCTCGACAAATATGGCCCTGTTCGATGGAACGAGCCCGATGGTCTCCAGGAGGAAACTCCCGAGGAAAAGACCAAGCACTACCAGGATCTGCACCAATATAGTGGCGCCGTCACTTGGAATGAGCCTGATGGCCTTCGTATGCTGACACCAGAAGAAAAGTCAAAGCAATATGAGGACCTCGACGCGTACAGCGAGCCGTTTGTTGCAAAGGATTCCGTCCTCAAAGCCCACGAGAAGTTTTTCAATGACCCCACACCCAAGGCTGAACCTATCCCTAAGAAGACTGAGCTGAAGACCGAGCCTACGGTAACTGAGTATGAAGACCTGGACAAGTATGGACCTGTCCGTTGGAATGAGCCAGATGGCCTCCGACTGCTGACTCCAGAGGAAAAATCGAAAGAGTATGAGGATCTCTATCGGTATGACCAGTATCCCAACGCTGGCCCAACCATTCCTCGCGTGCACCCAGAAGAGGCATCCAAAATGTACAAGGATTTGCCCCTTTACGAGGCCTTCCCTAACAACGGACCGTTGACGGAAAGAATCCACCCAGAGGAAGCCTCCAAGCGTTACGAGGACCTGCACAAATATGCCATCGACGGTTATGAGGAACCGGAAAAGACGACTCATGTCCATCCTGAGGAACTGACGAAATTCTATACGGATTTAGACAAGTATCAACCCCAGTTCTTTGATAACCCAGATACGCCCTATCCTATGCACCCGGAAGAAGCGACCAAGGCTTACAAGGACCTCCACTCTTACAAGACTGCACCGCCAGATGTTGAGACACTCGAGGGTCTTTCTGATGCAGTTGCAGCAGGCCTCAAACTGTATGACAGCAAAGTGAAGCGTCAAATCAACATAGCAGCTTTGGCCGCTAAACATCACCGCCCCGACATCACGTCAGCTGAGCCATTGACAGCTGATGGGATTCGGGCTCAGGTGATGAGCAGAGCTACAGCAGGCAATATTGAACTCCCCGATAAGGGCGATGTCGAAATCAGCTCGATGGATGAGAGCTTTCCAAGTGAGATATTCAAACCCGATTCGGAGTCGATTGAACGAATAACCAACAAGTTAGCAAAGATGCGCGCAGAATATGATCCCTATTCCAACGACCCCAAGGGCCTGGAGACCAGCTACTCTGAGGAATGCGGTAAGGAAACCCAACCTGCCTTGGTCAAGCACTACGAGACGGCGATACCGCCTGCCGAAAAAAAAGAGCCTGCTGAGGAGCCTGCGACATTCAAGATTCTGGCCTATGATCCCGCAACGCAGTCCATTAGCATGGCTGAGGCCACCTCGGGCAGCCACGGCAACTCTACTCCACCAAAGCTCGCTGATATCCTGCTTCAACTCTCTCATCCGTCCAAATTTCTTCCTTATTTCCAATCTTTACAGGAGCACGGCTACGACATTGTGTCTGGCGGTGGTGACGTCTTGATCTTTCGCAAGAACCGGCCTCCAGCTCCCGATGCTGGCGAGTTCCCATCAAGTACTATCAATACGGCTCATGTGAATCCGATCGACATGATGGGACGACCAGTTTCGGGTAACTTTGCCAGCCCTACCGGTTACGTCAATTATGACAACCTTGAGGATTCTCATTTTAAGCCTTCACCTCCTTATCGTTCAAATATCAACACCGTTAATCAGGCGTCTGCACAAGCTGAGCCAGCGCCTCTAGAGAAGAAGAAGAAGAGAAGTTTTGGTAGGAAAGTGGTGATAGGTACTGTTTGGGTTGGTGGTGTAGCTTATGCTGTGGGTGCTCTGGGTGAACTACTGTCGCGGTAAAGTCAATGATTGCCAACGTGGGAGGTCTCTTATTGTGATGCATATTTTCGGGAGTAAGCGTTCTTTTTTTGCCTTTTTTTTTCTTTTATTCATTTCGTTTACGCTCAGTTTGGAATACCCATCGATCGCGGGGAACGCGGGTTGGGGGCGCATCGTCTTTTGGGAGAGTTCTGCCTAAGTAGCAAGGCTCTACAGGTCGGATCTATCGATCTATCTATATTTATGTAACAGTAGCTGGCATTATCCAGCCCTAGCGGTTAGGAATTGAGGAATTACATCATTGACGCTGGAAACCTGGTGTTAAAAGCTGGTAATGTGTTGTTTGGTGATGTTGTTGTGGAATGCGTGCGAGCTGAAGAAGAAGACTGTTAGTAAACTCTGTCTATTTGCACGTTGAAGTTTGACAACTATTTTATGTCGTGATGCCCTAATGTTCGTACCCAATTACTCAATTTGGGGGTTCCTAGAATCCTATACTCGTACAATAATACATATTTCCTCAACACTATTCCTCAGGCTATTCCAGAGTTTCTCGTTTCATCGATACGCTCATGTTTTCGCAGTACTTTAACATATTGCTTTTCATCTTTTCCTTATCCAGCATTTTTTGTCCCTTTTTTTTTATTCTTTTTTTTTTTTTTTGTTTTTGTCTGTCTGTCTGTTTGTTTGTTTGTTTTACATCAAGTATAACTTTTCAGGCCACTAACAGCCAAGGAAGAGAAGGGAAGGAAGGCAGTTGAAGAAATATCTCCCTCAAGACTTCTCCGTAAAGCCCTGATGACCCGACTGCACGCCCTCTAGCCCATTCATATGGAACTCGTGCCGCTGGTCCTGGGAGCTCCAGCTCTGTCGCCGGTCGAGGCAGCTTGGTTTCCAGCTGGAGGTGTGTTTGATGGCGTTGCGGCAGGCGGGGAAGTCGGTGTTTGTGGGGTCTGGAAGGGGAGTTAGCATGAGCTTTGTTCTGTTGGTTATGGGGGGGGGTTGAGAAGTGAGACAGACGTTGTGTTGGAGGAGATGTTGATGTTTTGTTGGGGTTTGGGTGTGATGGGAGGGTGGTGTCCATGATGGTGTTGGTGGTGTTGTTGCTTGGTTATTGGTTTGGTTTGGTCTTGTGCTGTGTTGTGTTTTGTTCTATTGTGTGGTGTTGTTGGTGTATATTGATTGCTTGGTTACCCTATTAGAGTGAAAGTGGTAGTTCGTAAGCTATAACCCCAGATTCAGCAACTGGTGTTTAAATAAACAAATAAAAATAATGCTTCCCATCCAAGCACGTGGTCTTTCTACAAATTTAATCTCGAGATTGCAATTGCCTTACGTTCCGTTCCGTTATAACTAGCACGTTACACATCCCCGAATCGGAGATCCCATCCCGATATGACGATACATGCTCGCCACCACCTCACTGAGGGGAAACGGACAATTAAGTTCCAGAACCGCAGAGGCGGTTGTGAATCCCGGGTATTCCTTTTGTATTAATTAGGCTACATGTACGGAACTTGGGGGAGCGGGCGTTGGAGAAGATCACCTGATTGTGAGGTGTTTGGTCACGCTATTATGGGAATAAGGGAAGTTTAAAACTGGAGATGAAAATTCTGCGTAGGAATTCTTTTTAGATCTATTGCACGCCACGTATAGGTACCTAGGTAGATACAATATAGGTAGCTGGACTGTACTTGGTTGTATGTATATGTGTCATGTATGTGTGCATGTGTGTGTGCATGTGTGTATACGTGTATATGTGTGTGTATGTGCATCCCTCATCAAACAATTCACATGCCCATCGAGACCGTGAGGTTCCCTTACTATATCAAACAAAATGTCCGCCCCAACCAACTCCCACACTGAGATACGACGGTGATGGCTATGCCTCCAATTCGTCTCTCTTGCGCGTGTAGTAGAACATGATATAAAAAACTCCGTGTACCCGAACGCATCCACACTTCACTAGCCTCGGACCTGCCTAACACCGAACCTCGTTTGAGATGCTGCCCGCCGTGGTTGTTCTTCCTCTATTGATCCATCATAATAACTAGAAATTAGGGGACGTGACAGCCGTTTCCTTGAACATAAGATTGTCCAGCGTTACGAGCAATAGAATTTGATTTTTTTTCTTGGTTGGGATGGGGGAAATATGTGTATGTGCATTGCACAGGGGATGGTGATGAAATTGACAAAACGGGGGGAATAAGACAGTGTGGTATTGATATGCTGAGATGTTGTAGCAAACAAGAAATATTATCCTTCATTGCTTAGGATTCTTATCTTGGGAGAGGTTTTGTTTTTGGGTTGTGTCATTGGTTTGTGGAAATGAACAACCTCAGGGTGTCTTAGGACGCTTCCAGTAATATTGCTAACAAGCCGTATTAGTATATAAAACACAAACGTTACAACGTCGATTAAACAAACCTTGTGCTGTTTCCTGCACGCTCGCAGACTAGGTTTCCGCAACCCATCCACTACCGCTGCTCGCCTCTGCTCATCGTCGTCTGTCTCAGGGACATAGTAGTATTCGCTCTCTAGAGGCTTACCAGCTGCATCTTTGCCCTGCCGCTCAATGATGCCAATGCAAATAGTAGATTCGAGGACCAAGCGCAACGCATCCCGAGAAACATCCTTGATCTGGTCTGCGGGGAGGTTGTGCATAATGGTGGAGAGCGGGGTGGATGAGAGGCGGGAGAAGGCAAGCTGGTTGATAACGTGGTTGGCGATGGCGGCGTCGCTTTCAGCAGACCCGGTGGGGTGTTGAGGACGTTGCTGCTGTTCTTGCTGTTCCTGGTTGTGTTCCTCTTCTTTGAGTAGAGATTCCTGTGCCATTGGGATTTGTTCCTGGAGAGGCTGTTTTGTGATCTTGTGTGGTTTTTCAGGACTGCCGTGCACGTGGTCATTTGTGTCCTTGGAGGGCTTCCTTGGACTGAGGGTTTCTAATGAAGCTCTCTTAATAAGACGCTTGGGAGGGAGCAGTGCTCGAGGAGATTTTGTGGTAATAGAGGCAAGACGAGACGAGATGTTGGCACCAAACGGTCCAAAGGAGTGGACAATAGGGTCGTTCTCCTCATCAGGATCACTTTCCTCTGCGGGATCAGCCTCGCTGGTGAAACTTGCCGTTGCCTCTGTCCGCATGCTAACGTTAACATCTAGATCATTTGCATGCTGCGGCTCCGGCAAGCCTGGCTCGTCTTCATAAATCTGAATACCCGTCTCGTCCTCATCATCATCCGGCAGCAAGGCACGCAAACGGTGGGCAGCCGCCCCTGGCGTAGGGCTGATGGGAGACTGGATACGTGCCGCCCTCCGTATAGGAGAGGACTGCAGCAGCGCGTTGCCTGCCCTCGTCTGGGACCTCGGCGGCGAGTCCTCCCAGCTTGAGTCTGACAAGTTGGCGTTGACGTCGCTTGCCGCAGCCCCTCGCTTCGGCCACTGGATCATGACGCGTGCATCATGCACATCCACCATGATTTCCGTGCCTTCGGTCTCGCTTGAGAAACTGTCACCCTTGAGCAGCTCCCATGTGCGGCCCTGGCAGTGCAGCTTCAACCCATTCCACCCGTTGCATGTAATCTCGATCTTGTTGGCACCGAGAGGGCTCGCCGCGGGGATATACCGCGCCTTGACGTGCACGCGGGACACGAGACGATTCGCCGAGAGCTGGAAGTGTGACGAGTTGGAAGAGCGGCCCATAAGCAGCATCTCGCCATTCTCGTTCAGTTCAACTGCGGGCACGGCGGACAGAGGGGCGCGTTCGGAGGACCCTTGGACTAGAGCTGGACGAGCCCGTAACGGAGAGCTGGAAAGGATACCGGTGCTGGAGGTCGGGATCGGGGTCGGATAGCGAAGGTGGGCATTGGAGCCGGTGTTTTGGCGTTTCAATGGCCGAGGCAGCCCAGGAGAGGAAGAGAGAGGCTCGAACGGCGGCAGAAGCGAGGGAGCTGGGCGTTTGATACCAGCCGATGAGGTTGATCGTGAAGGCTCAGCAGAGCGTGGTTTAGGCGTAGGTGAAGAATCCATGGCGCGAATTGGCTCGTCCTGAACGCAAAAAAGTTTACTATCGTCTTCACCAGCCTATCGTCCCCTCCCAGAAACACTTTAAATTTTTGGGTTCCCACGGGCTGTTTCGTCTAGGGCTGGATAATCGAGATCGCGTCAAAATTGGTGTCGTCAGGCGCCGTGGATTCTGGTGCCGTCCCCCACTTACACACACGCGAGAGCCAAAAAGGCCACCAGTGTATACAGAGCGAATTTGTTTGTGGGAAAGAGCAGAAGCAAAGCCACAGAAAAAAGATATTAAAGGCCGCGAGAAAGGTCGACCACCGAAGAAACAGGAAGAGGCTTGCTCCCTGCTACTGCTGCTACTGTCGCAAATCAAGGGATAGAATGGCGGTGGTTTGTCGTGGTGGAAAAGAAGGCCTCGAGAACAGGTCGTGTGTGGGAAGGGGTGGAAGCAGCAAGGGCTGGCTGATGGCGGTATTTAAAACGGGCGGAGAAACGACACGAACGCGGTAACGCATCGCGTTGGCGTTGGCGTTGTGCAGGCGGGTTTTCAGTGGACGTTGCCAGCGCTGGCGTGCAGCCCACCGCGTTAAGAGGCCAATTTTAATGCATGCTGGTGCCTTTTAGCGGTGGGAGGGGGGGTTCTTCAGCGGGTGCATTGGTGGGGGACGAAGTGCTCCAGGGCTGCGATGCGCTGAAGGACGCTGGCGCGGGCGGGGAGTTACAGTGGGTTGAAGCGCTGAAATACAGGGCTGGTGTGGTTTCTTCAGTGGACGAAACGTTGTGCAGGATAGCTCCACGGATTGATGCAAATGGATTGGATGGATGCTCCACGCTGACTGCATGTATTATTCTGTCTGCATTGTGTTCATTTATTCATGTTTCAACCACAGGCGTGCAAAACAGCCATTTGTCTCTCAGAACTTGAAGGAGAATATCTCCAAAAATTATACATGCAGTTTTTCAACATTTTAGTAATTCCAAGAACAAAACAAAAAGAAGAAGAATAAAAATCATATCTCGCTTCTCTACGAACCGGGCACAAGACCAAATGGAAGCAATCTGCATCCTCGGCTACTGGCCCCCAGTGCATCAGACTGGATCTTTATGCTGCAGTCCAGCCTCCTCTTCCGCCAGTCACGTCTCCACCCCCTCTGCTCTTGGACCGCGTCCTCTGGCCTGCAAACAGATAAAATTTTCATTTTCCCCTTAGCCGCCAGCAAGGTATTGAGGATAGAGCAATATTAAGCAAATCCCTGTCTCATTAGGAGTAATTGACACACAAAAAAGACTCCCCTTTCTGCAAGCACTATAAGGTCAATGGCCTAGTTGGTGGGAGCATGCTCCTATCGGAGGGTTGACAACCCTTGATATATGTGTCTACCAAAGCCTCAAGATTTGGATCTTTTCCAAGCGCGTCTTGACGAGAGTGCATACAGTTTTTGTAAGATGGCATCACACGACTCGTTGCTGCAGGTTGCTTCACCTTTCTGTGCAATGAACGATCGTCCGTTGGTTCTCCTGTTTCCAGCCCTGGCCGTTGCTTCACATCGCGTCAACGCCAAAAACTACCCCTCTGAGCATAGCGTTAGCGCTTGAGCGTGCCATCTCACTGCTCTACACAAAAACAAAGAAACAGGATCGCGACCAAATAAAACAGCTTCATACAAGCAGCAACAGATATTCAAATGTCACTGCAATCCCCTTTTGGTTGCCTATTCTGCAACCAAACACCCCTTCGGCCATCCCCGGCGCCAGCCATTCGCGAATGCGTAAGCGTTTCGGAGGTGCAAATGCTCCCAAAAGAGTGGGTCTCGTCTTCTTCCGACCCGGAAGAGGGTCCGAGTCCGTGCCAAGACCGGCAACGGGACTTGCATATTCCGAACGCCGAACACCAGCCACGGAAAAACTTTTGTTCCCCAAGATTTTTTTTTTTTTCGTCTGGCAGCAGCCTCCATGTAGCGAGAACTTGGTGAGAATTGCTTGCTGCACCCACCCCACTACCAACAAACGACAAGCTTCTGTTATCCAACAACAGGAGATTCAGCAAATATGGCACCTTCAAATGAAGTTGCCGCGACTAAGTCGAGCCCTTTGGCTTCAATTGATCCTGACCAGGTTGGTGTTTCCCGCTATAGCTGTCTCACTTCGAAGTTTTGATCAAAGCTAATTCTGTATCGCCATGCAGACCCTCAAAGCCTCAAAAGCTCTCCTAGCGCATATCAAAAAGGCCTCGAAACAAAAAGCTGAAGAATCATCCAAGCGTAATCTGCTCGAAGAGTTCGAGGGCGAGACCGAGACCACCATCTGGCTCACCTTGACCACCAAGCGACACATTGCCGACAAGGCTCGCCTGCAACCCGGCAAGATTCCTCTTCCTCACAGCCTCAACACCTCCGATGAGACTTCTGTCTGCCTCATCACCGCAGACCCCCAACGTGCCTACAAGAACATTGTCGCCTCTGACGAGTTCCCGGCTGAGCTGCGCAAGAGGGTCACCCGAGTCATCGACGTAACCAAGCTCAAGGCCAAGTTCAGCCAGTATGAGGCCCAGCGAAAACTCTTCGCCGAGCACGAGATCTTCCTCGGCGACGATCGCATCATCAACCGCCTGCCCAAGATCCTAGGCAAGACGTTCTACAAGACTACCCAGAAGCGACCCATCCCCGTTGTCCTGACCCCCAAAGCCAGAAAGGTTGATGGCAAGCGAACCAAACCCCAGAAAAAGGAAGGCGAGGTCAACGCTGGCACACCCGCCGACATTGCCAAAGAGATCGAGAAGGCACTCAGCTCCGCTCTAGTCAGCCTCGCTCCCACGACCAACACTGCCATCCGTGTTGGCTACTCAGACTGGACTCCTGAGCAAATTGCTGACAATGTCAACACCGTCGCTGAGGCTTTGGTGGCGAAGTGGGTGCCGCAAAAGTGGCGTAACGTCAAGAGTATCTACATTAAGGGCCAGGAGACCGCCGCGCTGCCCATCTGGCTGACGGATGAGCTCTGGCTTGACGAGAAGGACGTCATTGCCGATGCAGAGGGTGCGGCCAAGGCCCTCAAGGCTGCTGAGAAGGCTGCTGAGAAGGCCAACATTGGCAAGAAGCGCAAGTCGCTCGGTGGCGGTGCTGAAGAGTCAACCGAGTCTCCTGCGCCGAAGAAGAAGGCTAAGAAGGTAGAGAAGGCAGAGAAGGCTAAACCAGAGGGCAACGATGACCAGCTCGACAAACAGATTGCGGAGCGCAAGGCTAGGTTGAAGAAGCAAAAGGCGGGTGCGAAGAAAGCAATGGAGGCGTAGGATGTGGGATGGGGATTCCTCGGGATATCATTGCATGATTTGTTGTGCATATTACGATAATTATATCTGCGGCACCGGCGTTATGGCGTGTTAAAGCTGGCATTAAAAAAAGATATGAATAGACATGCGGTTTTCATACAGATATCAAAAAGGGTGGTTTGCATCATCTATGCTGTGAATGGTGTTACATATGCAGTTGTTGCGACTAAGCTATTGTTGGTGGCACATTTCCCATGCTCCAATAAAATCATTCTGTATCTCAAAACCATCCAAAACAAACCAAAAACTTCAATCATAGTAGTAATACATGCTGCCTCCTCTTAGCTCTACAATTCCTCGGAACCGAAGCTCTCCTTCTCAGCCGGGAACTTCCTGTTGTAAGGACCCAAAAAGTCTGTGATTGCGTCCTTCATGACCTGCTCAGGAATCTGCATGTGGTCTCCCGTAATCGACCTGAACCTCAGTCCGCCCTTTTGGTCTAGCTGACGAAGACCCAGCCAGTCCTCCTTGTAGGAAGCCTGCTTTCGCAGAGGCGTAACCTCCGTGCCGTTGACCTCTGTGAACCACGATGTCTGTTTGGGAATAACGGTCGTGTCGTCCTCAAACATGTACATGACAAAGTTGGACAACTTGGCGATGTTCTTCTTATACTGCTCGTTCTTGAGAACTCGCTCGTTGTTGATGTCGGCTAAGAAGTTGGAGTTGTCGAGGTACTTTTCATAATCGCCCAAATCGCGGTAATACTGCGCCGGCACGAGACGCGACTGCACGAAGCTACTCCAGGTGTTGAATCTCAAGAGGGCCATGGCGCCTTTACACAGCCAGTCTGAGGTGCCGCAGGCGCGAAACTCCGCAATGCCATTGTGCTGGCTTCCGAAGGTGATGAGGTTTCTAACGGGGGGGTTGTTGCATCGCTCGATGTAGCCGCGGAGGAACTGCCCGCCCTGAGAAAAGCCAATGGCGTCGATGGCAGGGGCGGTTGAGAGGATGGGATGCGCAGCGAGGACGTCGCACACGGACTGGAGCTGCTCGGTGACGTTGCCGAGGAATGTGGCGGAGCGGTCGCCGTTGGCGTCTGGCGCGAGGGCGATGGAGTGGACGAACGTGCCGGGGTGGATGGCATCAGCGAGCTCGCCGACTGCCTGGATGCCTTCGCCGTTGAATGCGTCGCCTAGGCCGTGCCAGATGACGAGGGGGAGGGGAGTGTCATCGTCGTCGTCGTTGTGGCTGGTGGTGGTGTGGAAGAATGGCGAGGCGAGGGAGTGGCTGGCCAGGAGGGCCGTGGTGATGAATGTGGCGAGGGGTGATGATGACCGCATGGTGAGGCGTAGAAAGGCGAAGACCTTATAATCGTCTATCCTCGAATGTGATGTTATTTAGATGTATGATGGATGGTTTAGTGTTTGTTGGAGGATGATGTTGATGGGAGGTTGTTCAGGCTGTGTTGGCGCTGACGGGAGCTGTCGTGGGGCAACGTCACCATGCGGCTGTAGCTCGGACGCCCTGTTGATCCGGGGTACTAATACTCCGTATTCCGTATTCTGTTTACGAATCTATTTGCCGTCTGTAAACAGCTTGATCATTCAAACGTCTTTTAGGAATTTAGCATAATTTACATTAAATATTCCAAGCTTGATATGAACTGTACCCCCGCACACATTGAGAGTAAGTCAGATGCGCCGTATTCAATCTGGGCGAGTACCTACCTAGGCTAGGTAGGTATGTATAGTTTTTGATGTCTGGGTTTAACATCAAGCCATAGAAGCCTCCCACTCTCCCCTAGATGTGCAAAGTATTACTCTCCGCCTTTCTTCACCGTAGTATTCCTCTCTGTTCTACAATCAGTGAGTTATTTACTCAATAAAAAAACCGAGAGTTATTCTTCATGAAAACCTTATTGCAAGTTCCTGGTTCTGGTTGTTGGTGGCACAGAAAGGGTTCACAGAACAGATCCTACCCTAGTGTTTGCTTCATGGTCCTATTCTACAAATATGACGGCAATAATTACGGCGGGCTTTTGTCGTGCGGATGTGTATATTCAAATGCTAAAAACCGATGCATTTCGTAACCTATATTTCAATAAAATATAGAGTCTAGTTTAGCCCTGAGCATATAGGTAATGGTGTAATATTAATACCTGTAGTAAGTCGCAGCGAGAAGTTGGCGCAACGCGGAAAAGTGCCGCGCCAGCGGGAGACATCCGCACCAAGCGGGAAGCTCCAACTCCAGACAAGCTTGGCCTTTGACTTTACATCCTCCTAACCTTACCACAGTAAGAATGCATGATGACTTCGCCTTGGCCAATTATGGAATTGCGATAGAATTTCCTTCGTTACCTACTTTAATTTGATCAGAGCCGGAATCATTACTGAAAGAAGACCTCATCGCAACTACACCACACCACATCAATCTACGATTTCTCCTAGTCAAGGACATCCACCGCACACCCCCGGCGATACCTGTCTTGCGCAACTTCAATAGAGACTGCTCCCAACACCCATCCAGCAATAATATGGGGCCCCCAAATGCCGAGGCGCCTGCACCACCTGCAAACGGCGACGCGGCACCTCGAGTCGGCCCTCACCCAGGCTTCATCTCTAGTTCCAACCAGTACACTTCAGAAACGAAGCTCCGGCGCATGCTCAAGGAAAATGGCTGCGACCCTGCGCGAGAGGATAACTACCGCTTGCAAGGTGTCCAGCTCATTGATAGCGTGCGACAGCATTTGAACCTGTGAGCACTCTCATGTCCCGACCAACATTTATAGAGTGGAACTAACGGTGGTTGGGCGAGCACAGGCCGGTGTGGACTTTCGATACAGCTTGCACATACTTTCACAAGTTTCGACTTAACTTTCGCGATGCCGAATATAATTACCAGGATGCTGCTTTGGCGTCGTTGTTTGTAGCCTGCAAAGTCGAGGATACTATCAAGAAGTCTAGGGATATTCTGGCAGCTGCCTATAATGTGAAGAACCCGGAGAAGCCTGTAGCTTCAGATGACAAGGTAAGCCCACCGATGATATCGTTGGCTGAGATAATTTCTCTGACTCCGCTTGACACCTAGATATTCGAATCTCCAGGAAAGGTCATCATTGGTCTTGAGCGACTGATACTCGAAACGATTGGCTTCGACTTCCGCACCCGATACCCCCAAAAGCTTTTGGTCAAAGTCATTCGAAATATTCTCGGCAAAGAAGAGGGCCAAACCTTCTTCGCAGTCGCATACGCTATGAGCATCGACATGTACAAAACCTTTGTGCCCATCAAACGAACTACATTCTCCATGGTAATGGCAGTGGTGGAGCTCACAGCGCGTATGACAGGCCAGCACCTAGACAAGGTTAAGGAATTTGCCTCCCAGAGGCACCAGTACAACAGGCCTGCCGTGTTGGAGACAATGCTGGACATCTTGGATCTATACGTCCAATACCACAAGTCCACCAAGGTCGGCACACGGTTCGACTTGAATAGATTTATGGACATTAAAATTGCCCTAAACACCGAGCTGGAGAAGGAATTCATCCCGCGCCACATGCACTACTGCAACAAATGCGAAAATAACGAGCCTGCGCCAACAACAGGCTCTGCCACGTCTGCGACAAACGCATTCTGGCTGGGCGATGGATCCAACAGACGAACCACACGTGGCCAAGACGGCACTATGCGGTTTGTCTTTGACCCAGACACCGCCCGCCAGGAACAGGAGACGGCGGCAGAGTACTTTAACGAGGAGTTTGAGGAGTACGAGGTCGAGGTTGAGGAGCCTATACCGTCGCCCAAGCATGAGCCCCCGGAAGGCGGTGGACGAGGTGGCTATCGTGGAGGTCATGGCCATGGTCACGGATATAGGGATAGGGGCGACCATAGACGGGGAGGACCATATGGTGGCTACAGAGGCGATAGACATTACAGGGGAGGCAGAGGAGGGAGGTTTCATTAAGTTGAGAGATGATTGGACAACTGCGTGATCAATACGTACTATCGTCTCAAGTAGGTATGTCAGAACAAGTGAACTATATTTAATTTGGTTAATACAATACCGCAAGCCAATGGCAAATATTTTCTATTTGTCGGGAAAAGCAAAAAAAAAAAAAAATCAACCACCATGATATCTCAATTGGTGTTTATAGAATATAGGAAGAGCCCGATGCGGGGGTCGAACCCGCAACCTTGAGATATCGCCACATCAGAACGTGTGCCTCATAAGAGTCTCACGCTCTACCGATTGAGCTAACCGGGCAGTCATGTGACGCACCAATTGAGCTCTGGTGGCTTTTGTTGAAGAGACGGTCCACTAGATTCATTTATGTAGCCTTGGGTGCTTGTGCAAGAGTGGTGGCGAATTATTTCTTCAGTTGGGGCTTCATTAAAAATGGAGAGTGATGTAGATCTCCAAGTTTAGCGCCAGATTTTTAGATTCATGAATGAATATTGGATATGATCTGTTAATGCTATTTGTATGGATTGGATAGGTACATATTATGTTGAATACCTAATCTCGAATGAAGTCACATACTAGGAACTACTCTCAACCCCTAGATCCTACCCCCCTGAACGCAAACCTGATGATATGGATCATCAACTATCATTTTCGCGAAGAAAGGACCTTATTAAGCAGTGTGATTACTTGCCATGTCTTCGCCATGATGGCTCTAATAGTGATTGTACAGTGAGAGGTTGAGATTCTCCTACCTGCCCATCTACCACATCACCACCGAGATCAAATGAGGAACGAGGTTCGCTGCTGCCTTCATGCAAGAACAGAGCACACCTCCCGCAAGAAGAAAAATGTTCCTTAAAGTAGCATACTTAATGAGTCAAGCAAGATATAATGTTGCTGCGAATAAAAATATCATGGTGAGATACTTTCGCGTTGCTCGAGAGATAGCTTTACTCTTGTAACGGCCAATGTCTCTCGTGATCACACATGCTTTGATCAGCTACGTATAAGAAACTAGCTTGGTGCTCCTTTCACAAATTGAAATATCTTTCTTAATTGAAAATACCTCGTATCATCGTGAATTATTTTTTAGAGTGAACTGTTAGTCTGCTTGTCAGTAACCAGATTCCATAACGGTTCACATTGCTAAAAAGATCGTTGTACATTCAGTCTGCATATCTCATATCACCCAAGCTTGAGGCTCCTCGAAACACTCGTCCCAAGTTGTTTTTCGCGACTTCCAAAATTTCTTCAACACTGCCAAAGCGCTTATCGGCGAAGCCCCAGTAAAAGGGTCTTTCACACCAGTTAAGAAATAAGCCTCTACGAGAGACCTCTGTGTTTCGGTTCCCTTTGCAGCGGAAACGCCTGCAACAACTAGAGGCCAGAGAACGTGGTCGATAAGAATGTTGTACGATAGTGCTGTCTTGAGGAGTCGAAACAGATCATGTCGGTAGAGGATTTCTAAGTCTTCGCATGGTGTCTGACTGGGGCAAGAGTTGGTGCATGGGACAGTCATGATGCCGAAAAGCGCTACTGCGGCTTTGATAATTGATGTGACGAAAATGTATCGCTCCTTGGCGAAGTGATCAATCGAATTATTTAAAATTGTAGAAGCGGTCAAGTCGGGGATTACAAAGGCGTTGATATCTTGGAGGACACTGCAGATGGTGAGATCATCAGTGTTTCTGGATGCATCGCATGTTGTACGCCGAAGTCGAAGACGATTTATGAGAAATAAGTTCCTGAATAGAGGAGCAGGACAGGCCAATATTGGGTTACTTCCAATATTGTATAGCGCAATCACGTCCTCCAAGTCGAAATTGCATGCCTCAACTAGTAAGTCACGGCTGGAGCTCGTGGTATTGAAGAGGGTAATGCCTCTACCATGAACGTATGAGCATTGCATTGGGTCCATCTACCTTGTGTGTGGGATATAGCAGCACTTACATGATAGCACTTTGCAATGTGAGCAAGTCAGTTGCTTGCGTGTGTATCAGGGTGTTGAGACCACCGCAGTGTTTGACCATAGCGAGGAACCCAGCCGCGTGAGCCCGCCACATGGATGCATTACATATCAGAACCTGATTATTATGGCAATTAGGACGACTCATTGAGTCTGGATTTAGATAAAGCATTGAATTAGATAAAGTCTAGTAACACACCTCTGCGGACAAGAGCTGTGCAATGCTGCTGAATATGGCTTCGGAATTTGCCCGCCCATTCATCTTGATTTCTTCATTGAGAGACCCAATCGCAGCAGTTACACGTCGGTAAAAATCTGACCAAAGAGGAGCAGCTGGACCTGACTTTGCTGGCTGTATCTCAAGATCATGGATTCTCGATAAAAACATGATGCGATAGCCAATGCCTATAGCTAGGAAACACTGTCGATGAGATTCAGGAAGGGTGTGAAACGTATCTCTGGTGAAACGGCGGCTGCAGTAAGGATTAGGTATTATTTGCCTGGAATCGAACGCTGGAAACAGCAAGTTATTGGCTTTAAATGGTGTTAGTATTGATTGGCTTTATATCGGTAAGACAGAGCACCAGTCGGATCGAGGAGATATACACCATAGAAAACGAGAACTCACCATATTCAATGGCGTCGATGTAATCCCATTCATCAGGCCGAAGATCTGGAGGTATACTGAGGAATGTCTGCCATGGCAATTCGGCGTCGGTGCTCCAAGGAATAGGTCGTGTGTTAGTTGAATACGATTGATATCTGAATATTGACTGCCCGCTGCTTTCCCTATATCCTTCGCTTGCCATCGATGAAGGGGCATTCGACTCATTTAGTGTTAAAAGCGCGTTATATAGAGTGATTCCGGAAAAGTCTCTCTCCCCATCATCATTCATGTTGACAGCTCTCGGCAATACTGCACCAGCAGATCTGGTGACAGCTGCTTCATGCTTGATTTCCTTCGAATTACCGCGCCTGCTCTCCTCAGAAATCCGAGTTGTCACTCTTCTGACCTTGGATTTTTGTAGTCTTGAGACCTTTCCTGTAGGGAGCCAGACAAGTGGCTTGCGGTCTGTGTATCCAGGGCAGACAATCCGAGTTGTTTGACAATTGCGGCAAATTGGGGTCTGCCCATCACAGGGGATTTCGCGGCGAAGACATTCCCAGCACTCTGAGTGCTGGCCACTCATCTTCAACATAGTGTTGTCTTTATGGCCTAAGAAAGGCGACTCATAAGAAAATCCAAGGTGTCGGGATCAACTCTCTAGCAATTGGAACTGTGCTCTTTGATAGGTGGTAACGGGCAGGATCGTGGCAAAATCAAGGTGTTCCTCAGGCCACAACCTCCTCCCGATAGTATCAGAGATGTCCGCCATATGCCAGAGGCCAGATTGGGCAGCTTGAATTCAGCAGTATTGGCTGCCGTAATTCTAAGGTCGCTCATGGGGAAATATCATAAACATGCGAAGCCATTCGCACATGCATACATTTTCAAGCTGCCGAGTTCAAAAAATCCATGTGCACTACATGTATGAACGACCAGCTGTCTATAGAAGATAGGGTCTGTGGCTAGTAAGTGCCGGGCGCGGCGCATCACTGCTAATACTTGGGGAATAAGTCCACTAACTAGCGCTAAGAAAAACATGGATGGATGTAGCCCGGACACTCCCAGAGTCCTAGAGCCTACAAAAACAGTCCTACATCGCCTCAATGATGCTGATTTGCTGCGCGCTGCTCCCCTCAGCTCATACTCTAGCTTTGGTGATCTGTACATGTAGGACATGACCGACTACTCGGTAATTACTTAATGCGTAAGTTTTGTGACTGATAACAGTTGGAATGTCTTGTGTTCAAATTCCATCCACACATTGGCATGGAGCCCTTATTACATGGTGTTGTATGATATTCTGACTTGAATCTGCACTTACATGTACATATGTACATAGACTAACCTTCAAGAAACAGTTTACTTTAGGAAGTTGTCCGCAGCTCATGTAGATCAAAGCAGTCTATATCTTCTTTGTGAAGGCTGCGTCATTTTTTCTTTTTCCCATTTAGAATCTATCCAATATATATATCATGGAAAATGACGGCACCCCTGCTAACGGCGGCAAAGATTCCAAAGCTGAGACGACACCACCCTACCTATTCACCTTCTGGTCCTTCCAAGTCCGCAAGCAGAACGATTGCGAATTCCAAGCCGTCTGTAACGGAAAGCGTTTTATCGTATACCTAGACCCAGACAATTTCGCCCAGTGTGTCCAATTGGAGAAGAAATACCTCAGCTTCGTCAAAGCTCTAGACGTGGAGGATTGGGATCCCGATGTCTTTGACAGTTTTCAAGACTGGGCTCTCGAGCCGTTTCTCCCTTTGTCTAAAGCTATAAAGCCTCTGGACTTGACAGATAAACCGACGCTCGACATGTACTATTCTCCAGATACTTTGTGTTATACGTTATGCGTTGTGGAGGATAAGCTTACACCGGACCCGTATGACGCCGACAAGATTGGTGATGTGGATACACAATACGGGGTAGATATTCCAGATGAACTCACCGCTGCATTCCAGTCATACAAGCCGTATGAAATTAAAATCCGCGGCGACGACATCAACTATATGATGTCTACGCACCCAACGGAGGTGTAGGTTCTGAACGGCGGTGACATTTTCTCACTCACATTCGCGTGGTCATCCTATCGTAATGCTGGAGAGCCAGAAATCCGAAACCACAAGAAGATCAAGGATGCAAATCTGGAGCAGGACTTGAGAATCTCTGGTCTGCATGGCTTGGTTCAAGATGATGCCGGTCTAGTGTATGGTCTGCTGCTTACTCATGTCGACGACCAAGCCATTATGCTCACCTATGCAGTGAAGCGGGATGTGTCACTTGATCTGCGGCAGAAATGGGCAGATCAAATCAGATACATTGTAGAGCGTCTGCATGCTGCTGGGGTTATCTGGGGAGATGTCAGGACGGATAATGTGTTGATTGATAGGAATAAGGATGCGTGGGTGGTTGACTTTGCTGGGGGGTCATCAGCACGATGGGTAGACAACGAAATTGCAGGGACAGTGGAAGGGGATCTGCAAGGCTTGAAAAGGATTCTTGAGTTTTTAAACATTCAAGAGCAGAATTGATATCAATACGGGGCACAAAAAAGGATTGCAGAGTCAAGGCATCGTGATTCTCCGACATCGTGGTAACAGGAATGCAAAACTCATCTTCGTGATTTGGACAGTTTTCTGTTAAACCCCCATCGCACTTTTGAATGAAAGTTTAAAAAAAAATCTTAGACTTGGGTATATAGTTGTTTTCTCCTTCAGATGGATTTCTTACAAGAAAGGTAACGTTGGGGTTTCAACCACTTAGTCTAAAGTGGTGTAAGAGCCCAACAGCGTGGAATGCTAAACCGCAGCAACAACAGTCCACAAAGACTAATGCCAAAAGTAAACGATTCAAAGAAATAACTAATATGTGATCAAATAACTTGACTGTGAACCAAAAATAAAACGTGGTTGAATTATTCTGTGCCTTATTGCAGTGTGCCTAAGGTGTCATTCTTGAGCCTGCCTACATGTACACTATCCTCATCCTTCCACGTAACGTTGGGTTGCATTGCGTTTGCTGGAGAGGTTGGCATCCGTCGTCTCAACACATCTTCTGGATATCTCCCCAGGTTTCAATAATGAGCAGCAATCCTTGATCACAAAAATTTTCTCTGAAAATGATGGAATTCTTCAAATCACCCAAGTTTCTGTCCCGTGTGGAAGGCCTGATGAACCAACATCACGTTCCTGGTCTCAGCATCGCTATCGTTCAGGATGATCAGGTTGCCTCTGCAGGGTTTGGACAAGCGTCCATTGACCCGGCAAAGCCATGCACAGCAGATACGCTATTTGACATTGCTTCCTCTTCTAAATCATTCACTGCTGCATCGGTAGCTCTGTTGGTGGAGGATAGGCAACTCCCAGATGTGCAATGGGACGCCATCATGTCTGAGTTGCTCCCTGGGGATTTCGTAATGCCTAGCGCCGTGTATACCGAAGGTGTGACGGTTGATGATGTGGTCGGCCACAGGACAGGCATGGCAGGGTAACTTATTACTGATTCTCGTTGTTCTTGGTTGTAAGGGTCGGTGACTGATTCTCAGTTATAGTCATGACAGCTCGTACATGGGAATCCGGGCAGAGCAACCTGACGACGCTCGGTCCATTACGAGGAACTTGAGGAATCTACCAGTTGCAGCGCCTCTTCGGTCAAGGTATCTGTATAACAACATGATGTACACCGCTGCCACGTATTTGGTGGAAGTCAAGTCGAAGCAGGGCTTTTCGGATTTCCTACAAGACCGCATCTTTCAGCCTCTCGATATGCACTTCACTGGTTTACAGCCTTCAGCTCTAAGGTTAAAAGGCTTGGGCGACAGGATGGCTATGGGCTATGTATGGGACAAGAAGGAGGCATCGTATTGTGGATTCGAGAGCCAAGATTGTCCAGAAGGACAGGGTGCTGGATCAATCATTGCCAGCGCGAATGACTTGATCAAATGGGTAAAGGCGCTGATGCATCGCGAAGGCCCCATCAGTGAGAAGGTGTACCAGGGCCTTACTAGGATGAGATCCTTTGTGAACCCAACCGGAAGGAGACTCAAGCCCCATACGTCGCCGTCGTTCTACACCGCCGGGATGGAAATCTATTACTACAGGGGAGAGACGGTTATCGGACATGACGGAGGCGTTCCTGGGTTTCGAAGTCGATTCATGTTTCTTCCCGATTTCAAGTTTGGGGCGGTGGTACTGGGAAATGCAGAGGGGGCTGGACCGGTTGCTACGACGGTGCTACGGGAGCTAATGGACGTGGTGTTGAAGGTGTCCCAAGCCGCTGGCGCCGGCGGCGATAGACCGTCTAATAAAGGCGGTGATGCCGCGAGCGAGCTGAGAAGGGCTGATTTGCCCATGAGACCGAAAGTCCAATTGCAGTCCAGGGAACAATCCCTTGAAGAAGAAGACAGGGTTAATAAATCTAAACGCGACGTGGTGATGATGAAGAAGAAGAGGAGGGAGAAGACGAAGAGGAGCGAAAAAGAGGCAGACGAGGATGCCAGCAGCAGTGCCAGTAAGAATAAAGCAAAGCCGCAACAGGCGCGCGGGACGGATGGCAGGATGATGCCGCCGCCAGCGCAAGAGACAACACTAGACGCCTATGCAGGGAAGTATTGGCACCCTGGATACCACCTCATGACGGTGCAGATCCGAGACAGCAGCGACAGCGACAGCGGCGGTAACAGCAACAGCAGCAACACATTATTCGTCGACGCCACAGACCGGTCCATGGGATTCACGCTCGCGTTTGAGCATGTGAAGGACCAGACCCGATATACAGCACGCCTCTGTGACGCACTGGAGGGTGGCGACGAGCGAGTGGATGCCGAGTTTGTGCTTGGTGAGGATGGCGTCGCTGTGAAGATGGGATTGGACCTGGAGCCGGTCTTGCGGGAGAAGATATGGTTTGAGAGGATGGCGGAGGAGGCTTGAGGGACGGGGACAAGTGTCAGAAGAAGCCGGCGTTGGCTTCAGCCAGGTGATGCTGGGCGTTCAGGTCTGGCGTACGTCTGCCGTAGCCACATGACGATGGATTTGCCTTTATCTTGGTCTTGGTCTTGGGCTTAGTCTAGGTAAGGTAAGGTAAGAAGGTAAGGTAACCGTCAATGTGTGTGAGATGGATCGACACGGGGGGGGGGGGGGGGCAAGACGAGACCGAGACAGAGGCAGAGGCAGACAGTTAGAGGCACAGAGGTACAAAGAGAGACAGACAGACAGACAGACAGACGCCGCCCATCTGTCAGCTCCGTTGGCGCGGCTGGTTCGGAGATTGCTTAGTGCCCGAGGCATCCGCAGTTCGATCGATGACATATCGGCGGCGGGAGTTTTACAGTCATGAGCGCCGACAGAGCCAGTCATCCCGTTCGATGGCGTTCCATTGGTTTGGGGGGGGGGGAAAGCATCGTGAGATGTCGGTGTCAGCCGGGAGACAGAATTGAGATGGAGGGAGTACATAAGGTCTTATAGATGGATGTAGGTAAGCAGGCAGGCTGTTGAGGCTACTACCTAATTACTATTATTACATACGCGTATAGAGTGAGAGATGTGATAGAGAGCGTGGGAGTGAGTGAGATAGAAGGGGAGCAGCTCGCCTTTCGGAGGTCTAATGGTCCGAGTCTATCTGGGGGTTGTTAGTACGGAGTAGTAGCATCGTCTTCATCGGCACTCCGAGCGAACACTCTCGTACTTTGGTAGAGAGAATATGGAACGGCCTAAGAAAAAATAAGAAGAAACATGACTAAATAAAATAGATAAAAATTAAGAAGCGCCAAACCAACTCCGACACCATGCAGGCGGACAGCGGCGGCCGGATCTCTCATCCATCTGCTGCATCACAGTGGCATCTCTCACCCCCTCTCCACCCACACACACACACACACACAATACCTGACCTGTACACACGCATAGTGCCAACCAGCCCGGCCAGAGCCAAGGATCGGATCGACCGCTCTTTTTGCCTGGTCCTGGCCGAGCCTGCAGTTGATATTGATTACATACAGCCGCCAGCCAGCCTCCCCAAAGGCAAAAGGCGGGCGCTTGTGCTTCTCGTCCCTCATCCTCATTATTAACCTTGTTTCTTCTCTCGTTGGCGCATCTCCATTGCCCTGGCGCGCGCCGTCAAGCAGTTTTGCTGTGTGTAAGAGGACCCACTCCTTCTACTTGATCCTGACACCTTTTGACGAGAGCCTCAACCGCTTCCACCCATTCTATTCCATACTATTGCTCTTTATTTTTATTTTTTTTGCGGGCATATTATATACTTTCATATTTACACATACGTATTCAACATCTACAGCTTGCCCTCCCCCCCTACCCTGGTGCCTCCTTAGCAGAACGCTGGCGCACAGCTAGATTAAGCCAAACCAAATATTCCCACGCCGCCCAGCACCCATGACGGCCGATCTAGATACCTCCAGCCCGGCCACTCGGGTCAGAACCTCCGCCTCAACCTCCAGCCAGGTAGCTGGCGTCTTCCCCCATGGACACCTGGGCTACCTGAACGCGGCGCAGGAGGAGGCCTTGGACCGCTTCAAGGTCGTTCTCGAGGAAAAGGGCCTGTGGGCGAGGGGACCGCCGCCGTCGCACGACGACCAGACGCTGCTGCGCTTCTTGCGGGCTAGACGATGGGTGCCGGAGGATGCGTTGGTCCAGTTCAAGGACACGGAGGAGTGGCGCAAGGCAAACCACATTGATACGCTGTATCGCACTATCGACTTGGAGGCGTACGAGCAGAGCCGCCGTCTGGTATGTTTTTGTTTTTATTTTTTTATCATCATTTTCTGCAATTGCCCCTTCTCACCGCCCCCCATCCCCATCTTCGGATCAAGAACAACGAAAACAAAACAAAAAACAACGGCTGGCTAATTGCAGACAACATCTTCCGTGCTATCCAGTATCCCCAATGGACTGGCCGTCGCGATCGACGAGGCATCCCCCTCTACGTCTTTGAAATCAAGACCCTCGACTCCAAAACCATCTCCACCTACGAGCGCCAGGGCGCCTCCAGCACCTTCTCCGAGGCCAAGACCGATGGCAAGACCCCACCTGGCCTGCTGCGCCTGTTTGCGCTGTACGAGAACCTCACGCGCTTCAACCACCCGTTCTGCACAAACCTGCTGGACCGCGAGAACGCCGACGTGCCCGTCACCATGAGCACCAACATTGTTGACATTTCAGGCGTGGGGCTGAAGCAGTTTTGGAACCTAAAGAGCCATATGCAGGCGGCTTCGCAGCTGGCCACGGCGCATTATCCCGAGACGCTGGATAGAATCTTCATCATTGGGGCGCCCATGTTCTTCAGCACGGTGTGGGGCTGGGTCAAGCGGTGGTTCGACCCCATTACCGTGTCCAAGATCTTTGTCCTCTCCGCCCACGAGGTCAAGCCCACCCTAGAGCAGTTCATCGACCCGAAACACATCCCCAAGATGTACGGCGGCGAGCTAGACTACTCCTTTGGTCAGCTGGGCAACCCGGACCCTGCGTGGGAGGGCGTCATCCGGTGGGAGAACGGCTACAGCAGCTTCCCTAGCGGTCCTCTGCTCTGGGAAGACGTCGAGGGCGAGGAACGGCTCGCGTGTGTCCAGCTCGGTGCCGTCAAGGGCAAGACGCAGCGGGTAGTCATTTGCACTATCCCCAAGACTTGGAGCCCCATTGATAAGTCGGCTGAGGAAACAACCGGCACAACCAGCACCACTACCACGACCAACACGGCCGCCACGACACTGGCCGACATCTCGGAGGGAACGCAGACGAATGGCGATGGCGAGACCACACACGACGACGCCACGCAGACGGACGGCGCGGCCGAAGCAGTAGCGAAGTTGAAGATTGATGAGAACGGCACCAACGAAAAGACGAATACTGCCAATGCTTCAGAGGCGCCTGTTTCTGCGCCCGTGGCATAAAGCAGCACCTGATTACACTCTCTCAGACAAAAAAAAACAAAAAAAAAACAAGACGCATATAAATACAAAGAAGATTGGGATTGCTGGGGTTGAAGACAAGGGTCTTTCTTTTCTTTTTCTTTTTCTTTTTCCTTTTTTCTCTCTCGGATAAGATAACAAACATATGGCATACAGCGCGCGTGTAGGCGCCTCATTGGAGAAGAATCGGACATGTATGCGTGCGTGCGTGAATGCTTGCATTGGATTGAGGGGGTTTGCAGTGCAATGCAGTGCAATGCAGTGCAGTGCGTGGTTGTGAGAAACCAGACGGATAGCTTTGTGGCTGCTGTCGTTACTGAAGCATTAGTATTGTTATTGCTGTGGTGTGTCGTTTGTTTGTTTGCTTGCTTGTTATTCCTGGGGTTGGTGTTCTTGTGGAAACTGAACTTTTACCAAATATCCTATGCAGAGTAGTTTGTTTTCGGTATACTGGCATAACGCGCGAGAAAGGCGCTTCATAGAAAGATTATTTTGTATACGTATACCACCGTTGGGTTGACTTTGTTCTTGTGTATCGGGGTCTTTCTCTGTGATTAATCATGTCTAGCTCTTGAGACCTTTATGATAGCTCGTCTCGTCTTCTTGAGCGTATTCTACGCACACTTCTTCTCAGAGCCTCTTTCTTACCCAGTACTATCAACACCCCATCCCCTTCATCACCGCATCCTACTCCTCCCTCAACATCCTCCTCCTCCGCCACTCCTCCACCCCCTTCCCTACCTCCTCCCACGTCACCCCATCCCTCACCAACCTCATCGTAAGCCCTAACCGCTCCGTCTCCAGATTCCTATGCTCATCATCAAAAAACAGCATATCCTCAAACGCAATGCCCGTCCTCTTCCCCAGCGCCTCAAAATGCTTAATCTTGGTGCCGGAATAAATCTCCAATCCGCCGTCAAACGCCTCGATCGAGGTGATTGTCCTCTTTTTGCTTACCTTCTTCGTCGTGGCGGTGGTGTCATCCACGGAAGAGGTGTGATTACCATCGAGGTGGAGGCCCTTGAGGAGCTCTCGCGCGAGACTGGGCGCGCTGGTGCGGGAAGCGACGCCGAGCTTGATCTTCCGGCTGGAGGGGGAGGAAGCAGAAGAAAAAGAGCCATTCAGGTACGGCAACGCCAGGAGAATACTCGGGACGTCCTTGTAGAACGCGAAATCCTCGCCTGATCGGTCGGTGGCGGCGGTGTGCTGCGCATTTACTTTGAGGGGGGGCACGACGTGGGTGTCTACCCAGAAGGGCCAGAGAGTGTAGTCTAGGTCGAAGACTATGAGCTTCGGGAACGGCTGCGAAGGGTCGGTGAGCGAGGCGGGGATGTTGAGCGATGATGGTGATGAGAGGGCGGTGGAGGACGATGAGAAGGGGTTGGTGGAGGTGGGCGTGGGCGTGGGCGTGGCAGGGGAGTTGTTGTTGCTGCTGCTGTTGGTGTTGGTGTTGTTGGTGTTGTTGGCGTAGGAGTCGCCTATATTTGGAAGGGAGAGCTTGCGCAACATGATGGACGGAGACGGACGGCCGTTCAAACTGGGGATTCTGTCTAGTGGTGTTGTGTTGTAGAGGAAGAAGAGAAAGACGCAACACTTTGCGCGCAGTATGACGCTTCTTAAGCTCTCCAGACGTTACACAGGGATGTTTGTTGGTGGGGTTAAATACTGGAGATGTCCATGCTCGATGCCTTGAAATAGGCAGCATCACGAGCGGAGGATTCGTACATGTGATGATGCCTAGCTGAAAGTAGACTTACTCATTGGATGGTGTCAGGGACTAATTCAAATATTCTTGGTGTATAGTCTACTAGTTTCGAAGATGCCTGTTACTCTGCCAAGTGACTCGCGTAGACTTCTCACTCACTACTACTCTAACGTTAATCACCCATTATATACATCCAGCATCAACTTCTTCTATGTAATCTATTTCTTGCTGTCATCTTCAAGATCTTCACCAGATGGTCCACTCTGCTTCAGTCCCTCCATCAACTTGTCATCCACCGCCGCCAACCGATCCTCCCCAGAATCCCTCTCCACACTTTTCATACTACTCGCACGACTCATATCTGCACTCGCAGGGCTTTGTATCCGCAGTCCCAGATCCTTCTCCGGTTGCGGTTTATCCGTCTCCTTAACGCCCTTCCAATCCGCTGCTTTGGTTTGGGGAACCGGTTCGCCTGCTTTTGGCTCTGTGATCTGCTCGTCGGCTGTTGGAGCTCCAGCATCAGCGACTTGCCATATCACGGACATTCGATCCAGGGCTCTGGTGCCTTTCCTGCTTGATCCCCTGATGCCGTCCATTGCATCCCACTCAATAGAGAATACTCCATTGTCCTTTGGGTTTCCATCTTGCTCGGGCCCCTCACCCTCAAAAAACACATTGAACCATACGTGAGCCACGGCCGTCACCATTGTTAGCCCCATTGATTTAGAGCTCCTATTCCTTCTCTCGACCGAAACGTTGACATCGCTGTTTGGTATGCGGATGGGTTTGCTAGGCTTGAGTATTACAGCCATACCTCCAGGCTCGGACTCATCCGATGGTTCGCTACGAGTTGCTGGTGGTGGTGGTGCCTGGGACGAGCTTTGTGGTTGCGCGGAGCCGGCATCAGCAGCAATCATTGCCCTCAGCTTGTCAATCTTGGAATGAGACCCGGGCGGAGAAACCTTGTCAATGAACTTTCCGCTCTTCCTCCTAAGCAATTGCTCCATGGTCATTTCCGGTGGGTGTAGGTTTGGCGTCTTCTCGGGGACTTCTTTCTTCTCATCATCGGCGGCTCCAGAGGTTTCTGTGTGACCAGATGCCTTCTCCTTGGGGTTCGTAGAGTATCCCGCCAAATCCCACACCATCTCTGAAATACCACCACCTTCTGGGGGATCTCCTTCAACCACAACCCTCTCTTCCTTCTTAAATGTGTGCACGGTTTCAATGCGTTTCCCTTCCTCAGCGAAGCCTTCGACGTCCACTTTAACTCCGTTGCGTAATCCCCACACATGAATCTCGAGAATCTCAATCGGTCGGTCGAGGTATTTCTTACCACCTTGGGTCCATCGATCCACGTAGCTGATCCAACGCAGTTGGGAGGGAATTGATACTCCGGCACCAAACTGAGGTCTCATGCGGCGTTGGGTAAATCGCGCGAGAGCATCTTCCGCCTTCCACCCTTCTTCTGCAATAAGGTAGCTACAACTGGCAGTACCGCTTCTTCCCTTTCCAGCTTTGCAATGAACCACGACAACTCTTTTATCATTCCTCTCCGTTTTTGTTGGTTCGACGTCTATTGACTCAGAGCCAGGGGTTGTGCTCGTTTTTACGGACGATGACTGTGACTTTCCATCATTCACTGCCTCATCTACATCTCTGCCGTGAAGCCAATTCCTCATGCTGGCCATGATCATGGGTACGAGTCTGAATGGCGGCGGGTGGTGATCAGGCCATGGGTAATGCCATATCCGGTTGTACACTGCGTCATCTGGATATCCTGTGCCCTCGGCTCGAAACTCCCATATTGCCCAGTCTTCGCCGTGTTTTGAGTCTAGGAAGGCAACAAGCTGGTCGAGGGGATTACGGTAGGCCAACTGAGGGTAAGTCTGAGAAGGTCCTGAGCTAGAAAGGCTCAAGTCATATCAGCCTCAGTACCAAAGAAACAAGAAGTTGGGGGGATTCCGAGGAAGAGAAGCCTGATTGTAAGGAAAGGCGGATGGCACGCAATTATCTCTTCGAACCCGATGTGATGCCGCGTCGTGCATGCTAGCAAGGCAAACGATCGTGAATATGCATCATTCTAAACTCGATACGTACGTCGCAATGATAAAGTCCGTCACATAGCATAGGTCCAGTCCCGCCTCTGGATGGCGTGCCCGTGGGCCCGCGATTATTTGTCGTAGTATTGATGCCATGGCCCTGGCCAGATGTTGAGATCAGTCGCCGTTCCGCAGAATCAAAGATCACCAGCTCCAAAGAAGGATTTTCTCTCTCTATCTCTCTCAGGAAGTCCCCAAGTAGCAGCTCGTTCAGCTCAGATAAATATCGAAGTTTAATTTAATATCTCGTACGTGCATAAATCCGACTGCTTGCGGAAATTGAGATCGAAGTCGGTCACGCCACAGACCAGGGAAGTGAAGGGCCGAAGCAAGCAAGATAGACATACGTGACGTCTATGATAGCTGTCGAGGTCTCGTGCCAAGTTGCTCAGTTAATCCGTGGGTGCGTTATGGATCAATCGAGCCAATGTCAGCCCATGGAAATCACAAGACTGTCAGGGTCAGACTCGGAGGCCTGCGACGGCGGCTCCAAAGTTCCAGAACTACAGCCCCAGCTACATCTGGTAGGTACAGAAGCACAGTTGGAGCTTTTAGGCGACGTCATGTCCCCGAAACTGCCCCACGATGGCACCCCGCAACTGTGCCACAGTGGCGCGTAAACTGAGCTGGACGCCACGATGGAGCTGGAGCTCCGAGCCACGATACCAGGGAGAAACCGTGAGAGCTATGTTGAGAAGGTAAGCGAATAACCTGAATTACCATGTCGAGATCTACGGCCAATTGTCCATTGAGGAGATTAACAAACATGTATTGAAGGGCCCAAGAAAAAGACAAACAGTTATACTTGATACAGCATCCACAAACACCCATGTAACCCATTGCACGCCAGTCTCATGCCCCATTGCTGCTGGCTCTGGCACATCCAATGCCACCGATAGCTAGCTTTTTGTTTCCATCTCCATCAGTTCCTTCGACATCCATTGAGACCCCTTGTATTGCAACGCCTCGCCAAATTTGGCAAATTCCATTGTCTGGCTGTGACCGATGCTACACATGGCCGAGTCTCCCTCCTTCGGATACACTGGGCTTTAGCCCACCAGACATGGTTGGCGAAAGTAGGAGCCAAGAATATGTTCTCTTGCCGATTATGCTACCTTGGCAAACACAATTTCTTCCCCGCCAAGTCTTCCCTGCCTGGTATTTAGGCCTTGAGGCTACCGGCTTACACGCTGCCGTACCAAATGGTACAGCTGGCGACCACCTTGGTAGCTAGGTTCCTCCACTCCCTAAGAAGTCTTCTTGGCAGGGCCACCACCAACATACTTGTTCAGCTCGGTGGCGTCGTGGAATTGCCGGGCGATCTTCTTAACAGCATCCCAAGCTTGCTTGCCTGCGGGAGGAGTTCCCTGAGCACCCACAAAGTGGTCAATTCGAGCGGACAGCTGAGCAAAGGCTGTTTGAACGTGAGAGCTCTGAGCGAAGCGCGCACGAAGGAAGACGGTGTAGAGAACGATCAGAATCCATGACCGGCGCTGGAAAAGGATAGCAGAGAGCAAAATTCGACCCCACAGACTAATTTCGAGGAGAGACACGACAGCCATAGACATATCGTAATACTCTTTGACAAAGGCGCCGATTCGGTCAGCCAGCGGGCTGCTGACCCTAGAGCGAGAGCTGCCATCTGCGGATGGTGGAGGTGTCACAAAGACGGGAATCAGGTTGGCGCGAGTGTAGGTAGCCACGTGGAATACAGAGTAGATGCAGTAGGGGAGCAGAGCCAGTGGGTACTGAGGGGAGAGAAGCCAGACAAGGGCCAAGACTAAAATCAGCAGGTCAGCAACAGGACTCACGCATTGGAATCACTGGGAAGATTTTTCACGCACGGAGGTATTGGACGTTCTCATCAGCCAAGAGACCGATAACGCCATCAGGGGCCCTGTTTCCAGACTTGGCGCGAGCGCGCTGGGTCTTGAAGACGACAATGCCATATGTGAGGGCGGCGGCAATGAAGGACACACGGTAGGAGAACTGGGCCATGCCGCCGTAGTAGTTCATGCGCAACCACGAAAAGCCATATCGGATAGTTGTCAGAATGAGAGTCAGGTGCCTGTGTAACATTCCCGGGTTAGCAAATGTGGTCTTGCCATGTCATCCACTCAACACAATTTCGCTTCGCCCCTCGCTTGGAACCTCCTTTTCCTAGCGAAATCCAGGCAGAATTCCAGTCCCTATTCATGACCGAGATGGAAACCAGGAGAGTTGAGAGTTTCAGGATGTAGGCCAACTGTGTAGGGGAGTAAAAAGAGCACGACATACCCAGCAAACCAGGCAACTGTGAGGCAGAGCAATTGGCGTCAGTAAACCCGTCCACTTGTACCACAACACACATGGGGGGGAGAGCTTTGGGATTCCAGAGAAACGTACATTGCAGAGTCTTAGCAAGAGCCAAGAAGCGCTCTGAGAGCGGAGCATTCGCGTTTGCCGGAGGCGCCATGGTGCTGAAACTGCGTTGCGGTTGCGCTCAGAGGAAGACGCCAACTGAGGGGTTGTGAGTCGTGACGATGGGTGATGAGGCTGAGGTCTGTTTGGCACACGCACGGCAGATTGGCGTGGTTCTTCGGGTTCAGACGATAGAGCAGCCCTGATTGTAGCTCAGTGCTAGAGAAAGGAGAAAAGGCAACGAATCCAAGAGTTGGAGCTGAGGGTGAGGTATCGAATCGAAGATATGGTGAGCGAGGACAAAGGGTGGCTCAAGAGCGGTGATGGAGGAAGAGAGTAAGAGTGTTGGAATGGAAAGAAGAGGTTCTGCGCAGGGTGAAGGAAGAGTGGGCTGTGCTCAGGCGGTTTGTTGTGGCTGGCTGGCTGGGAGGAGGGGGCCGTGGTAGCCTCGGGCGTTTGAAAGCTGCCTGGAAGCTGAAGCTGATAGCTGGAGCTTCGCTAAGATTTAGTGGTTCTTCACTGCCTATCGCAGCTAAGAAACGCCCTATAAATATGTTGGTAAGGTTAAGACTACCGAGAACAGGAAAAAAATTGAGAGCCGCGCATGCGTCATTCCGCCGTCGTCGATAAGCAGCCGATCTGATGTGGACAGCTTTCAACTATGATTCGCAAAGCTCCACCAGCACCAGCAGAGCTGCCTGATTAGCGCCATCGTATGGTTGCATCACCCCGAATCCAATCCAGATCTAAGCATGTGCTTTTCCAGGTATCGTAGTCTAGATTCTGCGTTCGTCGCGCCAGGGGACTGACTGTGTTACAGCTTAGCTTGCCCGCTATCTAATGCCATGATAATTTGATTTCGACCGCGCCTTATATGAGGGATCTGATATATTTGCCATACACGCAGCTTTATATTGCTCTCCTCTTTTCCTACCGTCCCTAATTCTCCTTCAGGAATGGACTACAGGTACGCGAGTAGGCAATGGACGGACTTGACAAGTTACCCTGGCCGGGAATAGAGAGGTCGAGCCGTAATTGGACCACAAAGAATTTGTGAACAATGACCCTCCCATCAGCCACAAACGGATATTTTCTGATGCGAATATTGGAGAAATGGAACATCCATACTGGTCTTTCGATGACGTTGGTGTCGTCATCGTTTCTTCACGCTACACCAACTGTAAAATTTTCCAGATTTGGATGTGGTGTGCCCAATTCAGAACCACAGATGCTCAAAACTGGACACGAAGTTTTGCAATGAGTTGTATTAAGTGTTTTCTGCAAACAGGTCATACAGTAGTCTTGTCATTACGGGTAGTCCGATGAATATTCTTGTGGGCATTCTGGATTAAGCGACGATTTTACCGGTGATGCAACAAGTGAGAGGAGCTACCTAAATTACGCCGTGTCTAGGTGTAGATATAGTCGACGAGCAACAACATCACAAATCATTTCAAGTGCATCCAATCGCTAAAACAGCAGAATTTACATGTTTTTAGGATACTTATACCCATAGCCTTCTGACGTGATTTCCTTTTGCCTTGTCCAATTTGAAGCTTCTGGCTGCAGCTCTAGGGTAGTCGTTGTCGCGAATCCACACCAAGGTCATCGTTATTCACCACTCATCCCTTGACTAGAACAATGGTGTTAATCTCATCTCTCAAACACTACTTCGAATGATGATTAAAGCATAGAAAACACTTTAATTCACAGAGTAGTTAAGAACATATTAGTTTGCTATTAACCAGCAGTAACTATGCTATTTAGAAATATGCTTACTGCATCAGGTCTGGTGAATTGTTCGTGACGCTGGTCTTAGGTGGGTGGTGCGCGACTAGTGATTCATCTATATAAAGTAAATTATATCCATAACTCTTCAACAAATCCTTCAGGATGCCTCAATTGCTACAGTGACCTTACAAGGTCTCAAATACATCCTCCGTAGTATAGGGGTAGAACACCAGCTTGTCACTGCTACGGCACACTGATCGCTGGGGACCCGGGTTCGAATCCCGGCGGGGGAGATTTTTTTGCCATGATTTCATAATCATTCACGAATAGCACTTGAGCTTTTTTTTTTTGTTGCCCTTCCGTTAATTGACTTGTTCTATTTATCAATCTGATAATTGAAAATAATCATGTCTGGAATGGGGTGGGCTCGCGTACCGTCAGGGACCATAGCTATGCAGTTTCTTTTTTAAGAGTATTCCACGATTTTGGCACATGTATCCCATTAAACCCAGACTTCGAGTCCCCATCTGTGGTCTTTCTAGTCAATCAACAAGAGACATGGCAACCCAAAAGTTATTTCGTTGTTGGTCTTGACCATTGATGTTCTTGAAAAGGTCAGATTGGTATAATCCACATAAAGCCGAACATCATCATGAAGGGAAACTTGGGCATACCGTGCAGCCACGGTTATATAGATTAGCCTGGGGCTAGTGGACTTTGACATTTTTCTCTTCCTACTATATTATTAGTAAACAGAATAGATGAAGTATAGCGATTCACGGCATTTGTTTTTTTAAGTTTCAATGAGGATTTGTACACTGAAACTTTTATTTCCCTTTTGCCGACATCGAAAAGATGTAACCCTAGTTTCCAGGTCGCGATCGTTGCGGGAGGTATATACAGATGACGATGCCGTAGCCTGGGACCACACCAGACTGAATACGCTGCTATTGTCTGCATGCAGTTGTTTGTTGTTGCTCCGCAGGTGTCGCATATGGGTTTTTGTCGTCCACAATCAAGAAGGCACTCATTGTAGCGTAGTCAGCGCTGCGCCTTGGGCGGAAAGACTTTGAGTAGACGTACTAATATATACTAAATCCCACAAAGACTACAAGGGAGTGGGAAGAAGAATACCTGGTATATAATTGGAGATATAGGGCGTCGATAATATCAAGGTTAACTGGACATGCCATATGTTAGCTGGGAATCAAGACTCCAAGAGGGACCAAAGCTACGCATATACCTAGGCATTTGAACTGATAAAAGTAGAGCACAAGAGATGATGGGAAGAGACGAGTGGATAATAGGGACAGGATGCTTTGAGAACTCAAGCATAATCATCACAGGCTCCCCACTGACGCTTGGAATTATAAATTTGACATTGAGAATCTACTGACATGCTTCCGCTGGGAGGAATAGGGACATAAACAGTCCCAACTTTGTCACCTCCCCCTTCATATCATGAATGTCAACATCATCCTAGATTCAGTTTTGATACTGGGAAAGATCTTCAATTAGATTTTGACTTTCAGTATACACATAAGGAGATCAAAAAGCCTAATAAGAAGATTCCCAATATTGGCCTAAGAGCAAGTATTATAAGTCACTAGACTTCATCTCTCCTTAGTTTACAATAATGCGATAAAAAAACCTCATTACTTTAGCCCACTGGCCTCAATGAGCCCAAATAATCCGTGGCTAAACGGTTCCTAGTCACGATGATGTTCGCCTTTGTACAACATGTGAATTGTGGTAATCTAATCATTTCAAGTATTTTTATCTCCTCGGTTCCCCGGCTTCCGGCCTCTAGCAAAGAGGAGAAGGAGAGAGAGAGGGGAAACAATGGCTTTACTACTTTACTATGACTCAAAGTCAGGCCATGAGAGAAGCAACATGTAATGTTCATCTGAAGTTTCTGAATAGAAGCCTGGGCCTGGGCGTAACCAACTCTGCGATTAAATGAGGAGAAATAAACATTATCATCATAGTAATCCCATTAACAAAAACACTTCGCTTTCTTATTGGTTGTAAACTTTGGATAAGTTGAGTATAAACATTCACACCCCATTGGATTTATCATCCCTTTCACGGCTATAGAAAGTAAACCGTATTTCTCTATTTTCTGCTTATATCTTATTATCTAGAGAGTCTCCCCTTTTTTGTTATTCCTGTGCTTTCTAGCTACTGCTTTTTTTTCTAGAACAACATCAATTAAGCTTCTGTAAGAAATGAAGTTATCGCAAGAATTCATTCAAGAAAGTCATTCCACTTAATGTATTCATATTAGACGACTCATTTATGACAGCGGTTAGATAGACGCTCGAAATCAACTTGATGAGGGTTCAAGAAGCCCAGTTACGCTTTACAATGTCCTGTTTCATTATCCCTATCCGGCGTCCACAAAACTAAGGACTCTTATTTCTGATCTCAATTATAAGTCTACAATCTCATCAAACGTCAAATGCTCATCCAAAGTCTTTTCTTCAGCCTGTTTCATCTTCGCCCGCACAAAATCGTCCAGACCATCCTTCTCCTCTTGTGTCAAAAGCTCAATTCGACCATCGAGGGTGGTGAACTTGCCAAAATACCTCTCGTCCAGCATCTGCCAATAGATATCGTCAAACATGAAGCTTTTCCTCGCGGCAAGTACAAACCAAAACAGTCCTGTGTCCATGGAACGGGCCATCGGACCAGACAGACGCTGCGATTCCTCTAGCGTCCCTTGTTGCAATTGCTGATCTTCGCAATCCCTCAAAAGTTCGAGAAAGAGCTCAAGACGCGGCTTGTACCGTGTCAGAAACTGATTGAGGTCTGCCTCCCATGACTCTGGAGCCTCAAACAAAAGCCACCATGGAGCGGCGTGTGTGAACTCAACGGGCGCAATGTAGGTATACTCCCAGTCAATGACTCCCGTGACTTCGAAGTCGTCATTAACGAGAACATTGGAAGGTCGTAAGTCGTCGCAATAGAGGTGAAAGGGTCCTTTTCGCAAAGGCACCTGTTTTGCCATTTTGCGAAACAAGCAACGCGCAATATACTTTTTTCGGCAGTCTTGCTCGTCAACCACAGCATTATTACGCTGGTGCTGAAGATGAAGGAGATGTTGCGACGCCAACTCTTGAAAATATTCTGCTGCATTTTGAAAGGACTCTTTGGTGAACACATCTGGAGGCACGTTTCCCACACGAACCATCTCATTCATGTTGAGAGTCATTGGACGTTTTGCGACTCTCCAGACATCGGCTTCCCAACCAAGCGAGCCGATGATAGGGAAAGGGAGTTTTGAGATCTCAAGTATAACTTTGGCCATCGCACTCTAGGCTCGCCTCAGGTCTACATCTAAGACATTGGGATCAAGACTTGGGGATTGTACTGAAGGATCCTTTAGTCGTTTTGATAGTAGAGCTCCCTCCATCACTGAAATGACTATATAAGGACCGCATCCCCACATTCCAGTCCCTAGCACCTTGGGGATAGGTACTGAGATGCGGCGAGAAAGATACGCCATTATTAGAAGCTCATCGTTGGTCTTCTCTGTGCGAAATCGACTTCGGCCAAGGATGGGGAATCGAACGAGCGCAAGGGAGCCGTCGTCAAATGTGACGGTACAACAAACATTGTAAGAGCCAGTGGTGTAGCTGGAGGCCTCGACTGGGCGCTTGTCTGGACAATGCTTTCCAGCGAGTCTCAGCGGCAGCTCTGGTGATTGACGCATCAGTAACCGTAGCCAGCCAGAAAAGAGCTTTTGAGACTCCTCCTCGGCCAAGTCATCCCAATCCATCGTAAAATCAAAGTCTCGTTATTGACCACCAATAAATGGATGATGGCAGAACTAACAGTGAAGATGAAAGAGTTAGCGCAAATTTTTCGAACCTGGCGCGAAGTCTTTCTTAGAAAACGGCCGAGTCATGAGGATATCCTGGCTGGAGCTCTGTCAATCTTAGGAAGCTGACTTGATTGTAACAAAGCTCGATTGTGATGGCTGGGTTGGTCCTTAGGCTCATCGCAGTGAACGATATAGGATCTACGATACTTGCTGGGACAGCCCAACAAAATTTGGCCGAGCCATGAACGGTGCTGTGAGCTTTCGAATGCTGTTTCTCCCGATTCGTTGCCTAATCATTTGTAGGGGATGACCTTGGAGTTGGTTGGAGAGCGGAGGGGTCAAAACCCCCGAAACTTGGGCTGCCCCTCATTTTCACTCTGCCACAGCAACACCGGTCACCTAAGACATGGAGAAGAACTCCCAACCTTCCCCTCCAGCAACGTATGCTGTGTCGCGTTCACGTGGAAAACAACCAGGCGAATCGCTTTACAATGCAAAGCGCAGAGAAATGAGGAAAGCCAAGGGGCAAGCAAGGTCCTCAGATGAATCTGAGTCGGAAGACGACCTTGAGCCAGGTAGGTTCACACAGTGAACCGCCAAGATAAATTCCTCTGCTCAACTAATTTCGTCTCGAATAGGCTCTGTAGTTTTGCATAAGATGTTCAATCGCAAAGTCGTTCTTCGTCCTGACAGTACGGTTGTCAAGTCTGGGAAACGCATAGCCATTGGAGAGGCGGATGCACTAAGGGTAGCGACTCAAGCTGGGATCCCAGCCCCAACTGTCCGCGATGCCCACAAGGCTCCCAACGGCGAAGTCCAGATACGCATGGACTATATCCAAGGTCAAACTCTTGATAAGCTGTGGCCCGACATGTCGGTTGAACAGAAGAAAGATATCGCCCAGCAGCTTCGGAAGGTTGTTGAACAGATGCGGTCTGTGGCCCCCCCGCCCAATCTCATCGGCGCCTGCGATGGCACTGAGATCCGCGACACAAGGCTACACTTCACGTATCATGCCACTCCATGTCGCGATGAAAATGCTTTCAACGAATTCTTGTTGTCGGGGCTCTACGAACAAGCACCCCGACTCTTACGCGAGGCATTTTCACGGCGACTGCGAACCAATCATCGTATCGTCCTTTCCCACTGCGATCTAGCACCCAGAAACATCTTGGTTCAAGATGGCAAAATCAAAGCGCTCATTGATTGGGAGGACAGTGGATGGTATCCAGAATACTGGGAGTACGTAAAATTCTTCCAGCGAAATACTGACAAAGATTGGAGGCAATACGCAGAGGATATATTCCCTGAGTTATATCATGATGAATTGGTTGATTATATTGCGATATCCAAGTGGCAGAACTCCTAGGCAGTGCATATGGAACCCACATAATTCTCTTAGTCTTTGCGACTCTCGCAATATCTCTCCTTGGGTATAGCTATTAATAAGCTATTTGCTCATCCCTAGCCTCCATTGTTGCGTCAAGCATCTCATCCAACCCCTGGTTGTATTGCTGGGCAGTCAGATATCCTGCGTGATGGAGTGCTCTCAAAGCCAAGTCAACCCACTGTTGGCAATTGAACTCGGGATCATCATTCAGAACCGGAACGGATTCCATCTGATGAGAAAGCTCAGAGGAAGTTAGTGAATGTTTAGTCAGACCGACCTTGACCCTTGTAGCGAAGGTATTCGAGGCCGTGGGGTCGAAGTTCTTGCGCTGCTCAAATTCGAACTCTTTGGTCAACCCTTTGACGTGGTAGTAATAGTGTGACGAACCGTCCTCAGGCACGAACCAAATTCCAGTGTGCCTATATTTAGAGAAATCCAAGGGATCTCCCTTGTGGACGGAGATGTAGATTGTGTAGTTTGTTTTGTTGGGCATTTGAACGGAGGTGGGGAGGTTGATTGAAGTGCTTAGTATGACCGCTTTCAATCTGTTAGCATCGCTAAGACGCAGGGTTTGAGAGAGGGAGACTTACAAATGATTGGAATACTCAAGGGGGGTTTGCTATGAAATATCTATGTTGAGAGGAACAAGGAAGATGATTTTCCAATAGCTCAGCAGTAAGAATAGAAGCCATAGTTATATTGGAACCGTCATACTAATGCTATATAACTTCGAATAAGCAAGAAGACTCATTGGAAGGGATTTGTAGATAGAAAAACGATTCGTTTCATGAACCGCGCGGCATGATTGCCTGGAAATAGAACCAATATGTTCGTTTGGGCCAGGACTGGGCCGTGACCAACATACAGGGAGAAAAACAACCTTGGACCAACAGTCATATACACCAACTTAACAACACCAGATGTGCCCCCCCCCCCTAAGCATTAAGACCTCAGTCAAGCAGTGTAATAAGCATATTGGCCATCATCCGAAACTAGTTATGGAAGCATAACAATAGTTATTGTCTATGAATTATTTCGAGTAGAATATTATGTGCATACTACGTAGGCAAACGTCGTAGGAACAATGGCCATTTATTAAGCCGCATCTAACATGATGGTGATCCTGTCTTACCCCACTAACCAGTATCACATCCAGCGGTTGGGTTGCGTGGTTTGGCATCGGGGCTTGTAATGCAGGCGGGGAAGGCCTGTGTTGATTTGCGGCAAACGATCCATCCAATCTACCTACATCCTTCCAGCGGCTATCATGCCCTCCCCCCCCTTGTGTTTTTGACCTCGGAGCTTTGTGGCGCTTAGCTAGGGACATCCTGCGATCTTCGTCGGACGGCGCCTATAGCGAGCTGGTCGAAAGCCCCGGGTCAGAATAAGAAATACACATATACATGCGTACCCTTATTATATTGCTCTTGGTAGTTATTGTCCTCTCAGTTACTAACTGCTGCTGCCTCTTTGGAGGCAAGAATTTTCGTCTCTTGGGATGATCTAGTACTTTTGCTATGTTGCAATGAAGAAATGAAATTGGGCTTCCTCTGCTCCATTGGATTATTGGCTGGAAGAAGAGCAATATTACATTTAATTGCGGATTAAAAATACTACTATGATACAGTGTCCCAAACCCCAACACCTACTTATTCAATGATAATGTCCTCTCCAAGTCTCCTAAGCGGCAATCGACTCAACAAAGCATCCAAATGCCCACACACTCTCAGCACATCTTTTCCATCTTCCGGAAACGCCATCCGCATCCTTCCCACCCTCTCCCATGTCCCACGACTCGTCTTCTCGACTACCAGCAGCATCACCATGACCTCTTCCACAAACCACAGCACCGTCATCTGCTCGCCGAGCCCATGTCGCTGGATATAGCTGCGTATACCGGTCATGGCTCCCGGGCCTACTGTTTCTGTTCCGCCCGTGCCGCGGCTCAACCGCACATCTACGCTGAGATCGTTAAACATCCAGCCGCCGGCGTGCGTTCGGGCCTTTACGCGATCGAGAACCAGAGGGTTCTGCACCTGCAGTGCGTATTGCCCGGGTAAGAAGCGCGGTAGTTCTGCCCCCGGAGCCATGGTTCGACCTGCTGCTGCTGCTGCGTCGCGCTGCTGCTGGCTTATGCCGAAGTCGTATACCACTGAGCCGTCGGGTCCTAGGACTACCATCTCGGCGGAGTAGGTCCATTTCGCGGAGGAGTGCTCGTTGCGTGTGAGTTGCGTGGCAGCAACGTAGTGGTGGTTGAATACTTTGCGGCCTTTGACTTTGCCACCTGCTTCGGCGGCGATGGTGACGGAGGAGAAGAGGTCCACGGGGCCGGACCAGCCGGCCCATGTCCAACTTGGTAGATGAGGCATCCTCCTTGCCTGGACACCGTCCTTGTGGTGCCAAAACGTCGACGCCAGCGCAAATAGATGCCTGGTTCGCATGGCTGACTCCGAGCTAGGTGCCCAGATGGGCATACCCACGAGATTAGCCATTTTCCCTCTCCCTGCCGTTGCTTCCAATTCCCTCCAAACTCCCAAACACGCATCCAGCGAGTCCTCCTCATACGTTAATGTCCTTCGGGTATAATTCACAATATGCTGGTCCACCTCCCGGAAAATACTCAGTGTGCTCCCCTCGCCAATCTTCTGCTCCAGCTTCTTCCACTGCTCCCAGCTGCCATCCATGTACGATATCCCATTCAGCAAACCCGGTCGCACAAAATCACACATGCGCCGTTCCTGGGCGTCGTGGTAAAACTCAAGAGGCAGGTCGACCGTCTCGGGGCAAGCCATGCCCTCGCATTCCCAGTACATTTGCTCCTCTGTGAAGATGAGGCGGCGGCGGGCGACTAGGCCCTCTTGGTAGGTCCAGCCGCGGGTGAACCATGTTGAGCGCTGGACGAGGAGGCCAGGGTCTTGGAGGCTGGATACTAAGGTGACGTTGGATGTGGTGAATTTGTATTTTGGCTGGGCTGCTCGAGGTGTGGTGCCAACGCCCGGGAGGCCATGCATGGCGTTTTCTCCTGCGGCGGCTATGATGGTTAGGACGGCGCCTTCGAAGATGTCGTTCATCCGGTCGACATGTCGTGCTCTCTCTCCGGGGTTGGTGTTGTCTATGCAGAGGCGATCGACCCATAGATACCGCAGCCCCAAATCCCTCGTCACAGTAGCTGCGTCTCGCACGGCTTTCGGCCAACTTACTTCCATGGTTGGGTTCCCCCAAACGTAGCTCAGTGCAACAAAGTCTTCAGCAAGTGACGTTTCAACAACGCGCGGTGGCGTCTGCGTGCAGTCAATAAGCTTGAAGCCCTTGAGCTCAGTCCGCACTGGCCGTCGTGAACATCGCCCCTGGTGGTGAGAATCGCAAAAGTGCATCCATTCCTTGACAACTGTCATATCTACCGTTTTCTCAATCTCGCGGCCCCAGATCCCACGATGCGGCCACGAATCATCATCAGCTGCAGCTGCCGCTGCGTAAGGAGATGGTGACACTGGCTCCGGAATAGCCAGTCTACCTCCCGTGCCGGTCCGTCCTCTCGGATAGTCGATCATAATCTCCGGCCGAGTCCTCAGCAGCATCCCTGATTCCCGGAACCAGCTGGGGTCCACCTCGGAGTTTCCTCCTGCGACCAGCGAAGTCTTGGATATGACGGCGAGGAATCCCGGACTGAGGCCCTTAGCCCTCCCTTTTGCTGGATGCCCCAAGTTGTCCATGACCTTGGCGTCGACAAGATAGCTAGAGTTGCGCGTAGACAGTCCCAGCAAATCATAATCACCAGAACGCTCACTCGGCACATGGACCGACCAGAACAACTGGCACAGCGGACACGTCGCGGCCCAGCGATTCTCCTCCAACTCCTTCAGCCGCGTGACATAGTGCTCGGTCTTCTCAAACTCATCCACCGCCAAGGCCGGATTCACCACCTGCAGAAAGGTGGCGTCTACCTCGTCCATCGTGTCGTCGATCTCAACCGCCAGGCTCGCACACGCCGTGCAGAGGGCCGGGTCCCTATTCTGGCCGATGGACGACGGCGGCCGCGAGTTCGGCTGCGAAGTGGACGGCGGCGTGGCGGCTCCTGAGTGCGCCGACGGACTGCGACTCTTCTGGCCGCTCAGTCGGCGCATGAGGGATTGGCGTCGCGACATGGTGCCATCGCTGCCGGCGGCGGATGACGCCGAGTCCACGGTGAGATGTTGCATCATGTTTCGGAGGGGGTTCTTGGACCGGCGACGCTCCAGCCCGGACTGATGATCAGTGCCAGCAGCCGCCATGGGCGACCCAGGGTCTAGATAGTCGGCCATGGTGCATGGCCAGAGGATGGTGATGATGATGATGATGATGATGAGGATGATGATGATGATAATGATGATGATGATCCAGATGAAGATTGCTGATAACCTCACGTCACGTCACGTCAAACGGTGAATCTAAAGTTGTTGTTGTTGGTGTTGTTGAGAGAGAAGTAGCAACAATACGATGATCTCTCGTCTTCGAACCACGGAATCCAAAAAGGGAGACGATATCGATAGGGCGACGGGCTGGTCAAAGAAATAAATTGATTGTCTTTCGATGATTTAAAAAGGGTCCGTGAGCCTCAGCGAGGGGTCTGGGATGATCACCAGGAGGGGGGCTGTGTTTTTAAATTTTTTTTGTTAATAAAAAAAAAAGTTGGCGCAAGTGCCCAAGTGTGTGTTGCTTATTGGGTTTTTGGTGGCGATCCGATTAAGTTGCCTGGATAATAATGAAGACAGAGTTGGGGATTATAATAAATAACAAATTGAGTAAAAGTAAAAATCACAATACCAAACTCAACCGTATACCACCGACTTATTCAATGAAAAATCAAATAACTTCACTTTCGGTGGAGTTGTGGTCCAATGCCTCACGCTATTAATAACTTCCTAGACAAACCACCACCAGCACTATGACAATGAGGCGCAGACGGAAGGATGACAGGCGGAGTTGAGGCACGCGACGCATATCGGAAAGAGTAGTGCGCAGGGCGGGTATTAATGAATGAATGAATGAATCGACTACTGTGGGTGGTGCTAGAGCCAGCGAGCAACGACAGAAACATGGATGGACAAGCGTCATGGGCTGAGAGCCAAGCCAACACTCGGAATCTCGGAACACTGGCGACTATAGGAGGGGCCCCAAGGCTGATCTGATGAATCAAATCAAGCTTTCCGTCAAGCCCTGGGTTTATGACTTTTAGCGGCGGGAAGGCAGACGACGAGAAGCGCTTCTTGCGTCTCTGGTGTGCTGGCTAGTGCGCTGTGGCAGTTTGTGAGAGACTCAATTGGTGCTTTTGCCTACTAGGTGAAACAGGTGGGCGGTTGGGTGTCAGGGTGTTGTTTTTGACAGGCAAAACCTGGCCCCAGAAGAGGAAGAAGAGGAGCAACGAACGCCGCCTCCTTTATGGCCGTGGTGATAAAGGCAATGTCATGAATGAAAGCCTCATTGAGACTGTTGCTGATCCGTGTAGATGGCTGAGGTGTCGAGTCCCACAAGGCAACTCTTCCGTCGCCACCAGAAGTCTAAGGCTACGAGGATATATGCTGAGCAGGCTGATATCTGCAAGCCTGACTGCCGTTCTAACTATCGCCCTCACCCTGCTGGTGTAGATGTACGCCCCCAGGGCTGTCCCATCCCAACTCATTTATACGCTGGAATAAAATACATAAGGCTCTTGTTCATGACCTCCTCGAGCCCTGGATACCACAAGCTCCACATACACTACTGGGTTGCGGTGAATACTCTAATCTACTCTTCTCCACTGCACTAGGCAATCTCATTGCTCGCAGCCTCTCTAGTAGACGCACCGAAACAAGCATCGCATCTGCCAGCCTGGCTCCAAGTATGCAGATGACTTGTCCTATGCACCGTCCATCGATCTCACACCGCCCATGCGCCAAGAGACGAATGCAGGTACGGTTGGGATTATTTCACCCACGTCAAAACTGTATCAAACAAGAGCTGAAGCCTCTCACCAGCACCACATGATGCTTCCGGTGTGCCTTCAAAGGGGAGCGAGTTCAATCCCAAACCCCTTCAGATCAAGCAACCCTGCCGCTGCTATGTGATTGTCATTTCCGGCTTCCATTACCGAGATTCAACCATAAAACAAAAGTGGGACAAAACGAAATCTTAATATATCTCAAAAGAGATTGGTTTTGTCCGGGGAAAGCCATGAGATCCCAGCGTCAAACAAACCCCAGGTAAAAAAAAGAACCGACCCATCTCAATCTGGAATTATAGGAAGAGCCCGATGCGGGGGTCGAACCCGCAACCTTGAGATTACATCAGAACGTGTGCCTCATTTAAGAGTCTCACGCTCTACCGATTGAGCTAACCGGGCAGTCACGTGATGTGCCGATTAAGCTTGGGCGGTCAATGTTGACAGGTGGCAGCCGTAATACAAATTATAAAGGCTATACTCCCCAGAGCAGATTGTATCTCTCTACCTTGTGCAACGAGACCACCAACACGTCGTGGTTGTAAGGACAGACTCATAGTAATAGACGGCTGTCCATTAACGACCCTACGATTTTATCCCATATCCCCCCTCGTAAAGGTACCGCGTAGTCCGCTAGCTTCTTGGAATATTCTACTCTTAAGCCGACTGGAGCCAAATGGGCAAAATAATGGATCCGCTGTTGACTTAGAGACTTGCGCAATCTGATTTCTTCGCTTTGAAATAGCAGCATTATGCAGCGAAAAGACGCCAACATCATCACGAAAAAAACAGTTTAAAATACACTGATCATATTTATAGAAAACCGAAAGAGAGAGATAGAGAGATAAAAACAAGACATATCAGAACTTCATTCAAATGGACTACTGGACACGGCGCAAATACTTGCCCGCTTTGATCGGCTCGTTGAAAAACACGTCGTCTTCTACGATCCGGATCCTGTCATCGTCCCACGCCTAAATAACGGCATCAGAGTGTGTATGCGCCTCCACGTCAGTTCCTCCGGCCAAATTCTCATTTATCATCTGTTTAGTTTGAGTTTCGCATTTCAAATGCAATGAGGGACAAACCGATGGTGGGCCCTACACCAGCAGAAGAAGGGACGGCAAAACCGGTGTCTGGAGGTGATATCAGTGTTTCGGGGTTCGAAGTAAAATCCATCAATGGCACTCATCTCTTGGCTTTCAACAAGTTTAGTGCATTTAGACCGCATTTTCTCTTGTTGACTCATGATGGGTATCGTCGCTAGTTCGAAAATTTGGACCTCGAGGACTTCCAGGCAATTCATGTGGTCTTGTTGTCTCTTGGTGATGGGAACATGGCCTTTTATAACTGTGGCGTGGAATCCGGCTGCAGTCGACTACATAAACATCTCCAAGTCATACCGTTGCCTGGAACAGAATACGAGCCATGGAGAAACCCAGAAGGACAATCGGCTCAGCGCATGCCTTACCAATCATTTTTTAAGTCTTTTGGCCCCAATACAGCAAGCCCGAAAGAATTTCAGACCGCATATCTGGAGCTCTTTGCAAAAGCGGAATTAGCCTTGGGTGAAACCGCAAGTCGTGAGGTCAAGGCAGTGCGACACAACGTCATCTTCAATAGCGAAGGTATGGTAGTAATTCCCAGGCGTGCAGCCGGGATAGGAGAACTTGCTGTCAACGCACCTGGGATGCTGGGGCAGATCTGGATATCTGACTCGACAATATTGAACAAGTTTGATGACTTAGGGCCTTCAAATGTATTGGAGGCTGCGGGAGTACCAGTAAAATAGCTTTGGACTCTATGTTGTGCATCTATTGCCTAAGATTCGGATGACAGTCGTAATTGAATCGGCTGGTTCATGTTGATATGGTCGACTGGAATGGCTTCCTGGTGGCTGAATCGTGGTTCAAAAAGGCGTGGCCTTCAATTAACTGACTATTGTCTATTTCATGTCAGAGATCTTGATACTATGTGGTCTCGGTCGATTATTGCAGTGCAGGCAGATTGTATGTATAATTTATATAGCATTATCGCCCTCATAAAATGCCACCAAGCGATATCTAGGTTATATATCCTCTTCAGCTCCATGACAAGCTGGACATAGGATAGTTGGTACATTTCTCAAACAACTTCCTGACATTCGGTAATAAATAATGCATGTCTCGGCACCGTATCGAACCATCTAAAATTTCAAAAACCCTGATATCACTATTTTTGAAATATCCTTTTAGGGTAGGTCTGTCTAGTTGAAGATAATGGGGCTGAGTAGCGGGCTGTTGGTACCGTCCATTAGCTGCCACATCCCGCATGGTGCCAAGACTTTTCCCCTATGATGCAAGACCAGAGATGAGTAGTATATTCTGCTACCTAAGCGCCACTTACTCCCAACTCAATTATAGTAGGACTACAGAGATCATGCTAGCTTCAGCCCATTCCCGTGACAACTCCCTCATAACCAGTAATAGCCTTTCATATCCCAACATGTTCTGTCGCTAGGCCGAAGTCGAAGGGGTGATGACCTACTGTTTTGACTTACTTGTAGTATGTTGTGAGTTATGTAAGTGGTTACTTCTTTACAAAGAAGTTGATTGTCTTCAGAGTAGCTTATTGACTCCAACGGATGTTAATCAACAAAACCAAGTCACAGATGTCCAAAATAAACGTTGACTTCGGACGGTTATGGATCTCAGTGTCACAAAGAAGTTCTATGATCAAATCCGAAATGTGAAATCTGCCACACTACTGTCATTTAGTCGTATATTTCTCAACTTCAAAATGTTGGTATATCATTGTTAATCGAAACTCAGCATGGTGAACCCCGGGTAGCTTTTCTGATTGTGAATATTTTAAAGAGCTCCATATGCTATAATCATTGACGAGAATTGAGTCATACTGTATAGAATTCTAGACCTATTTATTTTAGATTCGAGTTATGGCCCCTTGACAGAAAAAATCCTTGTTCGGCAAGTAGGTTCTTTCTGGAGCAGCAGCACGAATAAAATGAAAGATACTAGAACCAATAACATTTATTATAGACGCAAAGAGATATTTTGATATGATATTAATGGATTATTAAGTCCTCAATACGCCAGTGCGGCTATTTGCTATGCTGGAATGGGTGGTTCAACAGCCAGGCAATTATTTGGACTCGACATTGAATGGATCACCAAAACCCGCATTAGCGAAAGCGGAAGCTAAGTGCTGAATCTACAAAATAAACTTGACTGATGAAGATGAACAAAAAAAGAAAGACTAGAGGCTTATTGGACTATATGTATTTTACTCCATTTGTAAAACTTTAGCCTTCCGCTGGTTCGTCATTCTCATGGCGCCAAAAGCGCCTCGCAGCTTTTATTGTCGGATAGTCACCTGTCGGTTCACGATAGCGTCAGCCACGGCGCTAATCTATCCCACAAAGGCTACCAATATGGATAACTTGTTCTCTTCTTTTTCATTCTCTTTCTGCCGGAGCCCTAACCTGGAGGATTCACGTCTTACCAAGTCTTCCGTTTGCGGCACTGCATTATGTATTGACAAGTGTATTTCTTCTACGCTCGGATATTTACTTCAAAAGATCTTCTGACTTTACCATTCCACGCTTCATCATCTCTCCGAGAATAGGGAAACTGTCTCCATATACCGCCATTGACTTGACCTTGAAGCCTTTCGGGCCAGTAGGGTCCTTGACACAAGTGAAGAGAAATGCCCCCGACACCATGACATCCCACTGACGACCAGACGAGTCTGTCTTCGTCTTCTCGCCCGAAACATGAAGATTCGAGTAAATATTCGCAAAGCCAACCATTTCCCACGTCTCGTTGCGCTCGTAGATGCAGGCGTATTGAGCTTCGTGATAGTGTTCGCTGAAGGGCGCATACGCTTCGAGCCAGCCTTCCCAAGATGCCTTCCCGGGTGGTAGGACGGTGCCGTCAGTCTTTTTGAACGTAAAATCCTCTGTATGGAAGATAGTGTATGGCTCCAGCTTCATGCTGCCACTGTCAAAGGCCTGTTGGTGATCGATTAAGAAATCGAGAACAGGATGTTCCCGCAAGCGCGGCTCCACACCTTTCGCATATGTTTGGTAGGCTGAAATGGTTGGATAAGACATTGTTCGGGGACCAGATAGGTAGTTTTTGGATGTGGATAATGGGATTGTTTGAGCTTGAAGAGGAATATTGGCTTTACTAGAATGTAAGATTTGTTTGAAAGGAAGAAGGTGATCTAGCACTGGGTATATATGTCGGCAGATTCTTTTGGTGCTAGTGATATGCCGTGTCGTAGGGGAAAGAAAAGGCGCTCCTAACCGTACGGCTGAAGGCATCTTTGGCCATGCGATCAGTCACTGACCATTCATAAGTTTGGATTGTCTACTGGACCTAACATGCTCGTCGTTGGTGGTGGTCGACTACACAATGGTTTGGTGGCTGGCTGGAAATGAGTATTCTCAACTGTCCGACGCCACAAGTCCACGTCATGCTAATGGAACGAACTCCGTGGTTGAAGATGGCCTAAAAAGGTCGCCCAGACGCAAAGTTTTTAGTTGCGACTTACCGCGATTTCTGAGCCTGCATCGCGAAGCTCTGTCTCCATTTTTGTAGTTCTTGGTCCTGGATTGGAATCAGACGTCTTTCGATGAGGGGCGGCATACATTGGCGCCGTCAGGCGGCCCATGCATCTTGTTACCTCTTTCAGCTACGACTTTCAGCTGAATGCAAGATGGTCTCCGCACCGGCTTCATCTCCGCTCTTCGCCCATGCACTATTACTACGCGATTATTTCTCTCGGCCTGCCAGTGACAACGGACCCGAAACAGCAGATGATTCGACAATTGAGAACGATGGGCTGAAATAGTGCCAGCTGTTGGTTCTGCCTGGAGGCCTGGAGGATTCTGGGTGCATCAGATTCATCATTGGGCAGTTTGCTACCTCACGAATAGCTGTGGTTATCGTTCTTTTCATGCAATTTGAGATTTGAATGTTGCACAATATTGAATGACATATAGTTATGCGTATTATATGATGCTTGTTGACACTTCCGCTTGCTAATAGATTTGACCACCACGATTGAGCTTGTTGAATACATGAGGCCTACTAGTTGTCGTGGCAGTGTGAGAATATGAAGAGAAGAAGGGGGGAATTGGTTAGAAAAGAACGCGTAAATAGACGCCGCTCCCAATATAACCAGTAGAGGTAAGTCAATTATATCCTATCCAAGCCATAACCGACGGAGCTAAGCCTAGCTAAAACTATATCTCGGACCTTATAAGCCCATTGTTTAAGTCTATATTTAAGACGGGTCTGAGTCCTTTCCATCGATACTAGGTACCTAGCAATGAAACTGTGCGCTTTTTATCAATATCCCTAGTGCTTAGTAAGGATTTCGGGAAATTGATAACTACATGCAAATTTTAGATGGCAAGATTGCCTGCACAAAATGCTGCCATTTGTTTTCCAGTGGACAGACCTAGTTTATGTGACTACCTTAGCTCCCTGGGCTCTCTGTCATCGGTTGCATATCTTGTCATCAAGGTAGAAAGTCTATCCTGGAGCTTCCTTACGCAAGAAAAGACGGGCCAACAACTTCTCGCGTCTCCCTATACAACCTATTCAAGTAGCCAGCAGCAGGATTCCACCACCGAACAGTCTGCCACTTCTTTCTATCCTCTTCGACAACCTCTTGCCAATCATTAGTAACAGTTCCCAATGCCCTTCCAAACCAGACCTTCAGTAGATAAGAGAGGCGCAGTCGTATCCAAGGCGGGTACTTCATCTTTCCCCCCTTCAAAAAAGGATCGCACGTCTTTCTATCCAGCACCCATACCCATGACTGATGATGACTCCGAAATACTTCTCCGCACTTTGCATGGCGTAATCTTGCGAACTCGTACGGCGGCAAAGTCTCGGGGAGCTGTTCAAGAGTCTTCAGCGAACTCTTATCAATGATGAGGCAGTGATCATAGCGCGCGTTATTATTTGATTACGCCAAGTCCACATTCAATCCGGCCACCCATTCTCCAAACGCCTATCCGATAGGACTGGAATCTTCCTGACCTTCGGGACTAGTCACAACTGCACCTGCATTGGGATAGACCTCAATGACCTCATTGTATAGGCGATTTGCCAGGTGATCAGTCGGTTCATATGTAGTAGGAGGCATAGGTGTCGTTACGTCTTCTGAATACAAGTGCCAGGTGCCATCTTCTCTATACCTTTCAGATCGCACGAGCCACTGTGTGCATTGAGTAAGAAGCCGTAAAGCGTTCGCGAATCTCGCATCAGAGTCGCCTTCAAACCGAACTAGATATATTGTGAATCCCCATGCGTATGGTAGGTATGAATTAAACGTATAGTCTCGGAGCAGTGCTAGAGAGGACCAGACGGACGCTCCCGCTCTTGGCTTTCCCGTGCGAAATCATCTGGAAATGACAAGGCCAATGGATCTATTGTTATAGGATCAAACGATGGCTTCGGATGCTCACCAATTCCTGCCATGTTAGTAGGGATCCTAAACGGCAAATTGTGTGGTGGTATAGTCGGGTCAACGTCTGTGTGTGCAAGTGAGTAGTATCCCAACGCACTCAAAGCCTTTGATATTGGACGTGGCTAGGTCAAACAGTCAATAAAATTGTGTTAATATATAGTCTTTATTTCTTGTCTCCTTTTCTATTTATGTAAATCTCTACATCCTGTCCTTGCTTTTTACATGGCCCTGGCCGACTAGCTATATTTATGATTTGGAATCTCTATCCAGTGGCGCGTGCTGTATTCATATTAATAGTTGATGAAATCGCACGACGACCTGGCCGTCGTATTCACTACTATTCTAGGCAGAACCAAATTAAATATATGCAAGGTGATGGTGATAGAAGGAGCTCTATACAGAATGGAAGCGGGTATTTCCTCCTTTATTCATCTCTGTTCTTCCACCCCCACACAGAGAGCAGCGCGCCATCTCAGTACCTGTCCACACGGAGAAAGATATTTCAAGGAGATATGCCGTCACATGCCGTGGGGGGGGGGGGGGGGGGGGGGGGGGGGGGGGGGGGGGGGGGGGGGGGGGGGGGGGGGGGGGGGGGGGGGGGGG
>CAKNET010000119.1:0-55144 GCA_930272545.1 Sphaerostilbella broomeana | reverse complement strand
ATATATAAAATAGCTAAAGTTATTAAAATACTTAAAATATAAAATAAAAGTATTATAAAAGATTATAAATAATCTTTTAAAATTTATTTAAAATAATTAATTTATAAGCTATTTTAATAATTTTACTTTAAATTATTAAAAAAATATAAAAGTTAAAAGAATTTTTTATTAAAATAAATTAAAATAATATAATAAATAAATAAATAAATATCACGTCCCGACCTAAGGTCGTCATATTGGGCTACGGCGTCGGATTAACTATAGATTAACAAACTAATAAAAAGAGCCTTACTTAAAGACCCCCTCAGCTTAACAGCTGCTAGCGCGATGTGCCCATGGGCAGAAAAGTGACCAAGTATAGGGTAGGTATAAGGATATTACCTAGGTATGCCTATGTGTGGGTAGGTAATTAGGTAATTGCTTCAAATGCTAATATGTGACTGAAGAGCTCACTGACCATGCCGGGTCGGCTCTGGCTATCACCACGCGAATGTTGATATACCCCCTATTTCAACATGTTAAATGTCGGGAATAATGATGGATGGTGGATGATGGTGGTGGGGAGACGGCGGCGTTATGGCTATCAGATCCGATTGTCACATATACTTGACCGTAGAGAGAGCCCCCAAGCCTAGAGAGAGCCCAATGTAGAGTGCTCTTCAACAGCTCCGCATGAGGAAGCCAACGCGCTCCTCAAGACGCTCTTCGCGGCTTTGAGGTGGCAACTCCTTGCGCCCGTTATCCCACGACTCTAGTTGCTCGCCGTGACGCTATCACAGCCAATACTATTAAATTCCTTTCTAGACTTTCTCAGCATATCAGAAAACGGAACGCAACATCAGAAAACCATCGGCTACGGACTTATTGCGGCGTACGGCCTGACCTATCTCAGCATCGCAGTACGTCACACGCGGCTACTTGCTACTTCACCATATGCACAGTATACTGACCACCATTTACTAGATTGCCACTTCTTGGGGCTAGCAAGCTGTGTACCGTTTTGTCACCATGATTCGTGGAACTCTCGTCACGGTTATATATCGCAAGACCACAGGCTCAAGCATTGTCGGTCTCGAGGATGCAGCTGCCGTTACACTCATGAGCACTGATGTAGAGCGTATCGTTCAAGGGTTAGCGCTGATGCATGAGGTATGGGCGACGGTCCTACAGATTGGTATTGCCCTGTTTCTGCTCTATAGGATAGTTGGCGTGGTGTTTGTTGTGCCGCTGCTTGTTTTTATCTGTAAGTGCCCTTTGCGAAGGTGCCGACCCTCAGTCTATTTTTTTTTTTATATTTCTTGTTTAGCTAACTTTTCTAGTTTGGGGTGTTGCAGTTGGGGCCGTAGGGGGGCAAGCCGGAGCCAAGCAAGCCGGCGGGATGGCCGCAATCGAGGAGAGAGTTGGTAAGTGACACATCTCGACTGCAGCCAAGTATATTCCAGAGCCAAATTTGACGCAAGAACTACGGGTGTGACTTCTGCGATGCTAGGAGCCATTAAAGGGGTCAAGATGTCAGGACTCTCGACGAAGCTATCCGCCATCGTGACCAACCTCAGGCTCGTGGAAATCATGCTCATCTTGGTCGTCCTGATTTGTAAGTCGTTGCCTAGATGATGTTCCTCTCGGTCTAGGACAATTCTAATTTCTTCATCCTCTCTTCTTCAGCGTATGTTCCCGGCTCCTTTAGTCCAGCGATTATGTTCGCAGCGTATGCCAGAGTTGCTGCCAATGATCACCTTGTATTGGACTCAACGAGAATATTCACAGCACTCTCACTTGTCGCACTCATCACGGAGCCCCTCACTCAACTCTTTGGTGCTCTGCCGGAGCTTTTCGCGGCAGTCGCGTGCGTTGGCCGCATTCAAACGTTTCTTCTCGCCGAGCCGCGAATTGACAAGCGAGAGCTCCTCCTCCAATGCGACGAGGGCCCTGTCGCTTCGGCGTCCTCCCTCCAAACGGAGGACGAGGCCGTTTCCAATCTAGAACGTCAAAACTCTCATGCTGCCGTCACCATTCTAGATGGCAGATTCGGTTGGGGGGATCAGGAGAGCGAGCCCGTCTTGAAAGGTATCAATTTGCACATCGGCTCGTCTCGATTGACTATGATAATTGGGAAAATTGGTGTCGGAAAGACCACGCTACTCAAAGCGATTCTCGGCGAAACACCATATATGGACGGCTGGGTGGTCCTGTCGTCTCGAGACATGTCGTTCTGCGACCAGAACCCTTGGATGACAAACCAAACTCTACAGGCAAACATTACAGGCTTCTCCCAATATGACTCGACCTAGTATGCTACCTTGGTTCGCGCCTGTGCATTGGACGCTGATATCGCGCAGTTCCCGAAAGGGGACCAGGTAATGAATTGGCAGCAAAGGAATCACCTTGAGCGGCGGTCAAAAGCAACGAGTGGTAAGGCTACATCGCCGCCCCAGAACTTGACAACCATCCTTCTTTCAACTTTTATTCTAACATTGGCGTAGGCACTTGCCCGAGCTGTTTACTCAAAGCGCCCAGTCGCCGTCTTCGACGATGTTTTAAGCGGGCTGGATTCGGAAACGCAGAAGCATGTCTTTGACAACGTCATGGGTCCCCGCGGTCTTCTGCAATCTCATCACGCCACTGTTATCCTGGCCACACACGCCGGTAAGCTTCTTATGTTAAAAATTCATAGGCATCAATGTCTTGGCGTGATTCTGATCCGGACACTCTAGTTCATCTTCTGCCTTCTGCCGATGATATCATTGCCCTGGACGTCGATGGCAAAGTAGCTGCTCAGGGGTCGTTCGACGATCTGAATAAAGAAGACGGCTACTTACGCCGTTTCGGGCTGAAGAGCCTTTCGGATGACGGCCGCCATGAATTACAGGCCCCAGGTGATGCGGAGAGAGCCAGCCCTCTTACAAGGGGTAACCAGCCCGCGGTGATCAAGGCTGTGGATGACACGGTTCGTCGGCTCGGCGATCGATCAGTCTATAGGTATTATTATAATACTATTGGTCCCGTGAATACTGTCGTCTTCTTTTTGCTTCTTTTAGTTTGGGTTGTCATGCTCAAGCTCCCAGGTAGATTATCCCCTCGCCTCGCGGACAATGCGCGCGAACTTGGCTGACAGTTGTTGCGATCGATTTAGAAATTTGGCTCAAATGGTGGGGAGACTCCAACGTCCGTCACTCTGGACAGGAGAATGGTAAATTCCTCGGTGTATACGCTTTGTTCCAAGTCGTGGGATTAGCTGCACTCGGATTGGACGGAAGGTTTGTGAAAGAAATACTACCCATTCCCTCTTTGCTCAGCTGTGGGTTGCCGGGACTAACAATTTCCTGTAAAAGACATCTTCTCCTCAACATCGTGGTATTATCCGGAAAAGCCCTTCATTCGACACTCTTAAAGACTCTTCTGGACGCTCCACTTTCATTTTTCGCAGTCACGGACGTCGGGACCATCATTAATCGATTTAGTCAAGACATTCAACTAATTGACGCAGAGACCGATTGCATTTCTCAACGTTGCCTGCAACGTTTTCGTCTGCATAGCTCAAGCAATCATGATACTTCCTGCGTCATATTGGTTAGCCCTCACTTACCCCTTCCTAGTCGGACTTCTGTATCTGATACAGAAATACTACTTACGGACGTCCCGACAACTTCGATTCCTTGACCTAGAAGCCAAGAGCCCTCTCTATTCCCAGTTCTTGGAAACGCTGAGTGGCCTAGCGACAATTCGCGCACTCTCGTGGCAGGATGATTTCGTCAAGCTTAATGGAGGCCGGCTAGACTACTCTCAAAAGCCCCTTTATCTGCTTTACAGCGTTCAGCGATGGCTAAATCTAGTTTTGGATCTCACTATAGCGGCACTAGCCGTTGTCGTCACCGGTACCGCCGTTGCTACTAGGGGCAATGTTAGCTCTAGATTTGCTGGTGTTGCTCTGTTCAACATCATGAGCTTAAGCGGCGTGATAAAGGCCGCCGTGAACGTTTGGACCATCCTTGAGACGTCCATCGGAGCCGTGGCGAGAGTGAAGGTATTTGAGGAGAGTACCCCCTCGGAGCATCTCTCAGGAGAGTCTTCAACCCCGCCTGGAAACTGGCCAGAGACCGGTGGCATTTTGATCAAGAACATCGCTGCGTCTTACAGGTAAGTGTGAAATCTGCCACCTACATCCATGTTCCGTCACTGTTTACAAAGATGTTAATCGTTTTTGTCACTGCTTCCAGTGAAAGCTCTCATCGCGTCCTAAATGACATTACTCTGTCCATTAAACCTAGAGAGAAGATTGGAGTCTGTGGACGTAGCGGAAGCGGTAAAAGCTCTCTCATTCTGTCCCTCTTCCGCATGATTGAGCTCCAGCAGGGCAACATCTTGATTGATGGCGTGGATATATCAATCGTTCCGCGAGAAACAATCTGGCAGCGTCTGAATGCGATTCCGCAAGACCCGTTCTTCATCCACGGCACTGTACGGGAGAATTGTGATCCTCGAGGAACCTACTCTGACGAGCAAATCCTCGATTCTCTCCAAAAGGCCCGGATATGGGGCACGATTGAGTCAAAAGGCGGTCTCGACGCGCAGATATCACAAGACTTCTTCTCTCAAGGACAGAAACAGCTGTTTTGCCTCGCGAGAGCTATGCTGCATCCAAGCAAAATTGTCGTGTTGGATGAGGCAACGAGCAAGTAGGTCTTTTCCTTTTTTCCCCATCCCGTCTTGTGCTTCCGACATTTGACGGTGCCTAATTTTGTCAGCAGTGTGGATGTGGATACCGACAAGATCATGCAGGAACTCATCAGGACAGTCTTCAAAGACGCCACCATCATTACCGTTGCTCATCGCTTAGATACAATACTTGACTATGACAGCGTCGTTGTTATTGACAAGAGAGCGGTGGTCGAGAAGGACAACCCGCGGCAGCTGCTCGCGTGGCCGTCAGCATTCAAATCGCTTTACGACACATATAGCCATCAACATGATTCCGCCAGAAGCTAGGATGAGGTAAAAAAATCTGTTGCTTTTACTTAGCATCTTGATATAATAAGAATATTGATAAAGAATAGCCTCAAGCGGTAGGATGCCCTAGCTGCAATATCTATCAAGTAATCGCCAGGGATTGACTTTATGCAGAGATAATATTAGCAGGCGATGCATACTCGAAAAAATGTTTAGAAAACAAAGGACTAATTATACTATCTATAATAGAAATTAGAAACCCTAGTCCGATAAAACAGCTGAACCTTTAAAATAAGATATATAATACATTGGACTAATATTCAAGAAGAGGTTTAGAGGACGACTGCCTGAGTAGGTACACTCATTGGGTAATACGTTGATAGCTCCAAAAAACCAGCCAAGTAAGAGGGCAGCGTTGGCATCAGCTCCTGTCTGGTTGTCGCCTTAGTATATTGGATTACCATATCCGCGGACTTGTGACTTAGTCCAATAATTTTGCAACACACCATCTTTCTAGTTCTGGCGCACTATGCTGAGGCACGGACGATATATTGTATTTTGTTGCATTAGCCAGTTTAGTTAGTGCTGCTTTTGAACATCACCAAAGGGTGAGATGTTGGGCAAAACTATAATCCACGTAACCTTTTATCCGCTTAGATCTTACCGAGCGGGGTTGATAAGAAACCAGTTGCCAGGTTTGAGCTGTCGTTCTCGTCAGCAAAAGCAGTGTGCCACACCCGCTATACTTTAAGGGCATTGGCACTGGCGGCACAAATTCACCACTGCTTCTGAACACCAGCGAGATGCTGGGGATGGGAGGAGAGAAACCAACCCTGATTGGTATGGAATACCCCTGTATTCTTTTTCTTCTTCTAGGCGGCGAATTTCGACATTCCTGTAGATTACTCTAGTGTGGCTGAGAAGTCTGAATCGCGCCTACGTATAAGGTGAAGTCAGTAAGTATAAACGGCGAATCCGCGTGGCAATTTTTTGATCCTCGGCATCTGGGATATGCAAGAGAACTTGTTGGGGCGAGAGGTATCCAATCTGCCATGATCACTTGCCAAGGTGGCTTCGAAAGAAGATACTAGCGAGAACGGAATTGGTAGTTAGGCACTCCACCAACTGACTGGGTTTCCCGTGCCGAGGATTCTTGGTTACCGAAGCCCCCAGGTTAGGTCGTATCTGTTATTAACACAATGAAGAAAATTGTCCGGTGGGGTGGAAAAATATCTTCAGAGTAACCAAACCAAACACAGCGGGAATCATGACGGCGGCTAATACGGTAAATTGTTCCTGGGCCGGCGACACTTCTGGCCACTAGTTTGGCCAGATCATTGCAGAGCCGCGCCAGACGATCGTTATGCTTCTTTTTGCCCTTGGTGCTCCGGACTAAGTGAGTGTGTTACTCAATTGGAAGATCGATGATGGACAATACAACGCCCGTTCGCTAGCGATGTGAAAGGAAGCTAGCTGCTGCATCATCTCAAAGTAGATATCCAATCTGAGTTGAGTTGTAGCAGATAGCTACCATCCCCCAAAAAGAGCGTCGAACACAGCGTATTCCGCTAGTCAGGAAACTGCCTTACAATCACATCAGCACAGCCGATTCCTAAAGACTAAAAATGGTAGACGGTGAACATACGTCGTGTGTAGATGTGTTGCAAGATTCTCTTCTGTTGAAGAACCGTTCAGCCACCCTCAGAGACGTGTTCGAAGGAGTTGCATCGTCGCGAACATACCCAACCGCCAAGGTGGGGTTGGTGGGACCGACATTTTTGGGAGGGGCATTCATTCACCTTAACGAGGGGCGGGAGGAGACCTGACAGTGGCGTTTCCGAGGAGGTTGATGCAGGTAGGTATCTTATCGATTGAGGACATTATCCATGGATACCACCAGGTATGATGAGTTGGGCCATGACATGTGTGGATGTTGGCGATGACTGGCGATGACTAGCGATGAGCAGTCCTCTGAAGCGATGCTGGTGATGAGCCCATGATGATTTTGCCGCTCTACCTGACAAGACCGGCCGCAAGCAGACGACGCCGCTTGTCGATGTCATCGTCGGAGCAGGACTGGAGCCCTCCGTGGTCTCTGCACAAGCCACCCTATGCATCGACAGCGGTGTCGCTGCTTGCCGTGGTTCGGCGTTCCCTGTGAAGGCGCCAAGCTGCCAGGGCCTGGATGAGGGCTCGGTGCAGCCTCTGGTCAGTGCACGCTTACAATAGGTTCAAGGGCCCTTATTTGCCAGGAGCCGCCTGCCAATCATGCGTGTTATAGCAGCGGTGCAATGGGGCATCTTGTTTCCCGACACAGCGCCTTCCACCACCACCGCCGCCGGCGAACTTTTAACTTACCCCACCATCCAGCGGCGGCAATTTGGTGGGCGACAGGGGGAAATAAAGTGAAGGAGACAGGTAAGCATGTGCACGGAGGATGATATAGGCGAGAGGGTGTTGGCTTGTGGATGAAGGAGTAAGGTATCTATCTTTTCTAGACAGAAAGAAAGAAAGAAAGAAAGTATTTTTATCCCTAGTAGATATCTGGCATTTAGCTACCTGCCTTAGACGGCCTCATGTAATGATAGTCCCTATTACGCCACATACCACATTAGAGAATTAGAGATCGCACCTTCCTGGTTCCAGCGCTGAGGTTCGGCGAGGAAGGCAAGAGAGACTCAAGACGAGTCTGGGTCAAGAAGGAAAGTGCCAGATCGAAGGTTTCATAAGCTTACGTCATTGAAGGAATAGGCACCAACAGGTAACTGCGCTTGTTTAAGCATTTCTCATCTCATCTCTATTAATGATGTCTCTGGAAAAGTCCGACTTTAAACTCTGCGATTTTGACACCGTACATACCATGCCATACAGTACCATGCCATGCGCATCGTCCTATCCAGAAAACCTCCCCGCGCTTCACCTAGAGACGTCATTGCTGAGATTCGACAGGGAACATCTGCAGGGCCCCTCGAACAGCTAACGAGGCCAAGAGTCCTTGAGTCCATTGCCAACCCCATCGATCAACCTCTGGACAGAGCCAGGATAACAGCAACGAGCTCGTGAGGCGGCCCCCAATGTCTACGGATACCCGACAGGCATTGATTATACTGACTAGCATTGCATTCATGCCCCATCCCTACACACTTTCTGCGCGCTCTGCTACACCAGCCAAACTGCTACCACTCCTGCCCCGACGAACGGCGGTGACTTGCATCGCCACCCACTAAACTCTGCCCCGGTCCGCCAATCGCCATCTTGCGATAGTCAGCCCCATGCCTAATCGCACCAATCCGAGCAAACCCCGACACACCTATTATAACAAGTTGGCACCAGTTACTCGTCCGTCGTTGATGAACGGCTCCATCGCGACTCTCAAGTCTCATCTCAACACGAGTTCTCAAAACACCCTCAAGTCCACGCCTCCTCCCTCCCTCACGATCATTTTGCTCTTCTAATAGCCTCTGCTTCGTATTAGCAGTCTTCACCAACCTCTCTTGTCGCTCCTGTCTGCTTCGAGACATTTCTTCGGACTAGCCGTCTTGTGTGGGATAATTCGCAAACAAAGCCGACACGCCACATCCCACTCGCTTTTTTTTTTTTTTTTAAACAGAGGCGACGAGCCGTGGCCACCACCCTCCTCCCTACAAACAACACCAAACCCACGCACACAGCCTTGTGCTTTTCTGCAACAACTTCCGTACGCCTCACACAAAAAAAGCAATCAAAAGCTTTCCAATGGCCGCCGACCTCGTTATGCCTATCCTCCCGGGAGCTCAACAATCCCATCACTTTGTTCCCCGCCGACCTCACCATTCTCGCTCACGATCCCATCAGCTACCGCCAGGCCCTCAGCTCTCTCCCAACAACTCCAACGGCTTCAACGATTTCAACCAGACTGTATCGACTCCTCCCTCTCCCACAGGACAACATGCGCCCCGCTCTCGACCGCTCTATATGCCCGCTGCCCTGCGTCCCAACGACGAGTTTCCGTCCAGGCCGTTGAGCAAATCCAGATCTGGTGATTCCAGCTCGGATTCTGGTTCCGACATCACTCTGCGTCGCTCTAATACCGGCTTCATGAGCATCGGCGGGCTTAGTGGCTTTGGTCAGCGTTTGAGTCGTCGGTCAACCGGGGACAGTGGCAAGGACTTTGGCTTCTTTGGGAACTGGAATCTCGATCTATATCCTGAGGTCACGGGAGTACCCACTCGAAAGCACTGGAAGGTGAGTTGATCTTCCCGATCACGATCTTGCGAAGCCTCGAACTTCATGTCGCCCAAGTCGATGTGCCGAGCATCCATTTTGCACACCCATCACCAGCACTACAGTTGTGTTCAACTGCTAACTATGTTTCTACCAGCCTGACACCGACTCTACCATTTGCGACGACCCGATGTGCAAACGAAACTTTAGTTACTTCGTCCGTCGCCACCATTGTCGCAAGTGTGGTAACATTTTCTGCGACTGGCACTCTAGCTACGCCCTTCCGCTTGACCAAGATGCCAACTTCAATCCTCGTGCTGCACTTTCTCGCACCTGCAACCACTGCGTCGAGCAATTCAAACTTTGGCACAGTCGCGAAGGCAGCCAGGCCTCGAGCTCAACGTCTTCTAATGCGGCACACACGGTGCCATCTACACCAATCTCCGCCGCCCCCGCAACTCCATTCGGGTTGCCTCAAGGCCCCGAGGTCGCAGCAAGTGTTCCTCGCGACTGGAACTGGAGCACATTCTGAATATGATGCAGTGACAGTGATGTCATTACAATTTACTACAACCTATGATCCTGCGTGGACAATCCAGCCACGAAATAATAGCAGTCGAGCTACATTATTATATGCTCCCCTGGGACTGTTTCTACGCTTGTGGTGCTGCTTCAAGTAGCATGATTGATACCCGTGGCGATTTCATGAAATTACGAAGACCCTTGATTGCAGAACATTAAACTAGATCGGATAGATCAGGTGTTCTCCGCCTTCGAAGGCTCATCACGATTTGTCGGGCATGGTGCTCGTTGCTCGTCATGGCGCTTGTCCTTTCTTCTTCTTCTTCTTTTTTCTGCTATAACTGCATAGCAATCCCTCGGACGGGCACGCTCGCTCTGTTCAGAGCCCGGTGGAGTGGGGTTGTTTTTTCCGGGGCGTTGGAACGAGGAGTTGGTGTGTTGATTCGGACCTTCTCAGGGTGGGTTGCTTCAATGACCCTATGAAGAATATGATCCTGGTCAAATATTTTGATGATCTGATTTTTCGCGGTTACTATCCGCAGAGTACTTGATTTGCATAGCTTTTTGCGGTGGTAATACCCCAACGGTAGCTTGGCTTTTTAGAAATTGGCAACGGTTTTATAGACATATAGAGATTTACACCCCATTTTTGCTTTGGCATCAATTGAGTCAATTTGCTTCATAGCTCTGTTCTGCTCTGTTTCTTTTACGTGTGATGAACTTGGAAACTTCACGACATATATTCGATAAGAAACAACATAATTTAAAAGATTGATTGAATTAAGAATACGTCAAATCGTATATCTCTATGTCCTTTAGCCCACCACACGTAAAAGTGATACAATTTTTTAGAAAAACGGAAACGCCATGCATCATTATCATCCATTTTCCATACCCGTAACATGAAATCCATCAACCAGTGCCAATACCATTTGACAAGCGCAAGACATTTTCCTTTTTTGTCAAATAAAACTCCATCGAGATAGGCGCGTTTTTTTGTTGTTTCGTTTTTTATAATTCTCCATCCCTAATACAGTACAGCATTTTAAGCGTGACGAATCACTTCGCCATTCAACTTCATAGGAGGAGTGGAGGTTCCATCAAGCATCTGCTCGCCACCGTAGACTTCCCGTTCTACGTTGCGAGCAGCATCCCAACCAGCCTTCTCGGCGAGGGTGACCTCATTGCTCATGCGGCGAGATGCCCTGCCGTTGAGTTTCTGAGCAGCGTTGCTGCGCTTGACGTAGCTGGCGACGAAGAAGCTTGCAAAGAGATATGTCAGGGGGGCGAGGTAGAGAACATTGATCCAGATGGCAAAAGTCTCGCTGGAGGTGGCGATGCAAGGCTGGGCGATTCGCAGCGTCTCCACGAGGGCGTTTCCTTGAGGGGACACTGCGGCGGCGGCAGCTTCAGCCATGTCAGGGGAACCGAAGATGAGCTGCTTGAGAGAGTCCAGGGCGCTGGCAGCGGTGGGGATGACAAAGTCGATGGGAGAGCTCATGGTTGCCGCTGGTGCCACGTCTGCAACAGCACGAGTAACACTGACAGGAGCAATGAAGGTGATGAATGAGTGAACCATGGCGCAGGAGGCGCCAACAACAAATTGGGTGATTTGCATGCTGGTAAGACTCCGCTTCATGGCCATGGGAATCCTGATGGAGAAGGCTGACAGAGTGTAGTAAGTGTACTAGAAGGATGAGTTAGTAAGGAGTTGAGCTTCTTATGACGTAGGGGCAAAGAGATACTCACCATCAATGCATGAATAAAGGAGTTGAAGAGGCAGAAGACCCAGATAGGGACAGACATGTAACGCATACCAGCCCACATGCACATCATGGCACCGGCGTGGTGGTAGGTCTGGAGAGTAGAGCTGTATTTCCCCTTGGCCAGGATGATGAAGGTGTCCAAGACCTCGTAGAACTTGCTGATGTAGAAAAGCCAGCCGTAGTAGTCAAGACCCTCATTCCAGATACGACCCATCTCGGTGTTGCTTGGTTGGCTGTTGCCAGCCAGCATAGCAGCCGCCGTGGTCTGAGATGCAGTGTCCCAAGCCCCCGTTGTATCATTGAAGTAGATGGAATTTCCCAACCCAGGGGGTCCGTGGACACGGCAGAAGCCATCAGCAGTAGCAGCAAATCCGCCAGGGCCAAACGGGCTGTTGAAGCTTCTCCTCATGACACCAACCATGCCCCAGAAAGTCCAGGCGGAGTAAAGGGCAAGGAAGATGTTGTGAAGTACCACAAAGGTAAAGAAAGGACGGGTCTTGCTGATAGACCACGCCCGCTTGTTGTGAGATTTGTTGTATCTGTTGATGAGTTTGGCGGCTACGGCGTAGGCTGCGGCAATGGCCAGGGGAACCTTTGCGTCGAGAGCACCCAGGTAGAGGTTGTCTGGGATGTTGAAGGGCCGCATGATGGAAGTTGGAACATGGGCGGGAGTGAGCGGGTCTGGGGCCACAGAGGGAGGGAAGCTGAAGAGACTTGAGGCGGGCATGGTGCCCAATATGCCGAGGTTTGCCATGGTGGTTGTTGTTGTTGTTGTTGTTGTTTTTGGCGAGAGAGATCTAGACAGATCTGGAAAAGGTGAAGAGAGTTGTCGTGACTATTGGCTGGCAGGAAGGGGGAATAGAGAAAAGACAGTTGAGTGTTCTCGGTGTAAGAGAAGCTCTCTGTTGGAAGTTGATAAGATATCCCAGAGTGTATCTTCTTCTGCTTCTTCCTTCTTAGTCGTTCTTGTTATCAGTTGTCCACTTTGTACAACTCAAGAGAGGAGAAGGAGAAAAAAAGGCAACAGGATTGAATAGTAGATATAAGGTCCCTTGAAGCGGCACGTTTGTTTCGCCGAGGCTCGTTTGGAGGGACCAGGGAAGGAGGACGTGTACTTCGCAGGACGGCGGCGGCTGGGGGAATTTGTTGGGGCAGCAGCGGGTCAGCGTGGATTCAACGAGTCAATGATGTAAGTCGAACGCTTTTCGCTCCCGACTGGATGCAGGCCCGGTTCTGGAAGGCAGAGAAAAAGGGAAAAGATGTTCAAGAGGCTTGATTAAATTGGACGATTAGGTTGTGCGATGGGGGTTTTAAGGCGCAAAGATCATCCAAGTAGTATCAGTAAAGATGAAGGCAGGCAGGCAGGCAGGCAGGCAGGCAGGCAGGCAGGCAGGCAGGCAGGCAGGCAGGGCGAAGCATCTTTTGAAGATTTTTTTAGAGGCGTGGAGGAGACTTGGGGGAGGGCGCATGAAATACCACAGCGTAGTTTCTTTCTTTATTTATATTTGTTTGTTTTATTTTATTTTATTTATCACGGTCCTTATTAACTACTTTTAAGAAAGCGTCGTTGGTTGCCATTGCGCGCTGCTGCTGGTAATTAAATTGCAATCAGTTCCACCACGGTGATACTAGCCCTTCTTGCAGGTCGTCTTTCTGGTATTCAGCGCCGCCATCCGGGGCACGCACGGTAGCGGGAGCAGGGATTCGTTTGAGACAGCCCGGGCAATAATAAACAGACAGTGGGCGAATGCTCAATGGCGGGCCAAGCCGTTCGGGGCCCGCGGACACAGAAACAGAAACAGACACAGTGCAGTGACGATACAGCTGTTGTCTGTGTAATAAGTAAGGGATGAATCGATGCTGCAAACTGACCTGTTCGTTATTAACAACGTGCGTCAGTGCTATGTAGTTTTCAAGGTCGCCCAGCTCCAATGTGTGGAGCGGCGGCATCAGCATCAGCATCAGCATCAGCTTCCCCATCAGACCCTCCTCACCATCAACAACAACAAAATCTTGCTCATCCGCCTCTCCGAACCCATTTCAGACCCTCATACAGGCAACCCGATACCTTCTTCTCCAGGAACAACCGGCCGGGAGTCCGCGCAGCCCGAGCGTGGTCACCCGCCTACCGATAATTAAAATGAAAAAAATTAGACCCCATTTTAGAAGCCGTCCGTGAATGATTGCGGTTCGTGAATTTCACAGGGGGCGACTAATCTCCATTGACGTTTGGCTAGACGTGCTATTGGCTGGCCTTGCGTGCGGCCGGCGGCGGTCCCTTGCAAACCCTGGGTGGCTTTGGTCGTAAAATATTAGTACTAAAATAAAACAAAAATTTAAGGTCCTCGGCACTAACTGGGCCCAACATCTGGGGCCTTGATGAGCCACAGAGTGCCGCTTTGGGCAGCTTGCCACGCTGATACCTATCTGAGGCAAAGGATCTGCTGGGACCCAGGGTTCACTACCTTATAGAGTGCTTAGGTACATTGGTTGCTGAGGTGGGTGACTGGTAACCCAGATCGAGCAAGTGGTTGGGCTATCTCCCAGCTGCAGATGGAGCATCCATTCATTCACAGCACGTTCAAGCACCTACAGTACGGTCAACAAAGCACCAAGAAACCACACGGAGTACCGGGTACTTGCAAATCCTCCACTTAGGTAACAACATACAGGTGTTTTGTATAGTATGCCAAGTCAAGAGGCAAGGGACTTGCATCTTCCCACTGGGAACTTCAACCTTTTATTGGCAGCAAGGCGCTGTGCAGGTATGCTGGGACAGCCTAGCAGATATGCGGAGCCGAATGCAGGCAAACGCACCGGCAGTCCTGCTTTATTAGTGGTGCTTTATTCCGCAACGCCGCCTCGCTTGCTTGTCTAGGACTTTTTGGATTTTTTTATTTTTTTATTTTTATTTTTTTTTTTGTTGGGAAGCATCAAACCTCCTCCCCAATACGTCTTCTCTCTCTGCAATCATGGTGTCACCAAGGCTGCAAAGGTGGCGATATCACATGTTATGTTAGCAAAGATAATGGGCACGCTGCGCTGCACTGCTCTCCTAAATCCAATTATTCCCTGGTTCTGCTGTAGTGAGTGGAGGAGACATGTTTGTTGCTTTCATCACTCCTCCCGTGGTGAGGAGGTAAGTCCTCTGTTCTCACGCCCAAAACCTAAGCTCGCGCCACAGCGTCACCTTATCATCGTGCATTTTGTGGCGGCAGCCACCCTGACTATTAGTTATCCGCCAAACAAAACATACCAATGCAGGTATGATAGAACAACCGATATCTACGAGAACCCAAAAAAAAAAAAAAACAAAGTAACTGCATAATGCAATCAACAGCGAAATCATCCAACGCAATCCACTTACCTACCGGGTAGGCGATATTTCAAACTGAAACCCCGCCTATCAGCGGCATACCTCGGCAACCTCTGCAAGCTCCATCACCCCGAATAGATACGTACACACACAGCGAGCTGCTGCCCAGCAAGCCGACTCTCAACAAAAAAAATAAAAATAACTCGAAACTCCCTTTGGTCCGCCAGTCCTGACCGTAACCTGTGCCAAGCCAAAATGAATCGTCATGTAGATGAACGCAGCTGCAATGCGAACGGAAAGCAAGGTAAATGCCCCGTGCCCGCAATATAACTACCTATCATAACCATACAGTTGCCCAAAGGCAAGCCCGCTTCGGCCACCTCTCGACGGGGTCGAGCTGTTCACACCCAGATATCCATAATCTTCCGAGTTCTTGGCTGCAAAAGAGAAGCTCTATCACCAGCCCCCTTCCGTAATTGCATCAACCCTAATCCAACTTTTTTTTTTTTTTTTTTTTTTTTTTTTTTTTTCCAAGGAAACCGGCTGAATGTCTATTACGGTTCTCCATCGTTAGGTAGGGTACCCATACCTAGTAGTTAATTCCATTTTTTTTTTTGCCTCTTGTATTAAATTATGCACCTATCTGCCCTAGCGCAGCTAGCAGCCATCGCATAAGCCACCTTTCCCCAAAAAGTAAAGTTCTCACGTGAGTGGGCCCCATGAGTGCAGAGGGGTTATAGTCCAAAGTTTGACTAGATTATTTGCCTTCGGGCATTTGGTCAATTTGAAACGATACGTGAGTCTTTTCGCAAAAGGTCCTGCGTTCGAATCCCGCTAATGCCATCACAGAGAGAAGATTAGCATGGCCCCTGCACTAAGGATGACACGCTCAATCAAAGAGAAGCTAAACATTTTTTTTTGGGTCAATCTTAAGATTTGTTCTTTTTTATTTTATATTTTTATATTTTTATTTTTTATATCATCAGAGTGTGCTCATGTGCCATTCTGTTGACGAGAACCATCTGAATTAAGTTGCGTGATAGCAAAAGAGCCTGTATATCTACAACGGCAATGTTTTGTGTGTTGCGGGTTTCCCTTCGCTCTGGCGATTTTAAAATCATCTAGTTCTTAATGCAATAAATATAAAACGCACAACTACAGCCTAGATGAGAAGTTCAAACAAGTTCGACCACAGAAGAAGAGAGAAGGGGAAAAAAGAAAGAGAAAGAAACGAAAAGAAGAAGAGGCCCAAAACGAGAGGGAAAAAAAAAAGAGAGAGAGAGAGAGAGAGAGAGAGAAAGAGAGAGAGAGAGAAAGAGAGAGAGACAGAGAGAGAGAAAAGCGTGCCGATTACCAGTCATATGGGCCATTTACGAATCTATATACATAGGTCAATAAAACATCGAATGCATCCAAAGCGGACTACGATAATCCCAATAATTATCAAGAAGATCATTATGCAGTATCCAATGAATTCAATTTCTCGGCTTCAAATAAGGCCTAATTCCTAACATTCTACGTGGCCAAACCCACTTATCCTCCCAATACATGGTATCACATCGTGGATCCCAGTCACCACCTCATCTAAGCAAACCACTCGCCCCTGAGCCAGCGGTTCAGGAAATCGAGGGAAGCCTCGGGCTGGTCCAGGGGTGTCATGTGGCCGGCCTTGTAGATTTGCATAAAGGTGAAGTTGTTCGCAGACTTGACATTGCCGTAGTCCTTGGTATTTCCAACGCTTAGGCTGTCGGTTTTGGCGGCGCGGAACTTGTCGCCATGATTCCATTCAAGGGCGTTGGCCCAAGCCTTATTACCAAGCCAGTTGCAGATAAAGTCGGCATCACCGGCGTAGATGAGCACTGGGATCTCTTTGAGGAGATCAGGGACGACACGGTAGATGGGCTTCATCCAGTCACCATTGAGCAAGAAGTCGCGGTTAACATCCATGTTGCAGCTTTCATAGCCATCGACCTCAACGCCCAGCGCCTCCTTAACCTCGGCCTTGTTCAGCCAGTCGGAGATCCAGCCTAGAGCCTCGTAGCAGAGGTCGTTACTGTCCTCACATTTTGCGCGGACGTCATAGGGGTTCTGGCCAGTTCGCTGGTAAGGCCCAATGATGGCGCTGTTGCAGTAAATGGCGGCAGGCACGCACATCCAGGCGCTTTCAGAATCGTAGCAGTTCTTGATGAGGCTCCGGCAGCGGGGGAGAGCATTGTCCATGGCTTGGCATTGCGACTCAGAAACAACAGCAGGGTAGCCACCGTCACCACAAGCCATAGGGCGGTACCACTCATATTGGGTGAAACCATCAGTCAGACCGTTTCCAACAGCAATACTCTTGAGGTTGATGTTACGGTCCTTGTGCTCGAGGATTTCCTTGGCAAAGGTAGGAAGGTAGTGTCCACCATAAGACTCTCCCGCAATGTGGAAGTCTTGCTTAGCATATTCGGGGAATTGGTGGAAGAAGAGGGAGAGGAGGGCGTAAACGTCCTTGCCAGCGGCCACAGTGCTCTTGACACCGCTGCCGTAGGAAAAGCCGGTGTTGACTGGCTGGTCAATGAAGATGACGGAAGCGTTGCTGTTCCAAGCATAGGGGTTGTTCACGACCTTGAGGTTCTTATCAATGGTGGCAGGGCCCAGCTCCAAGAAAAGCCCGGTGAGGGAGGAGCACCCTGGGCCACCGTTGAGCCACAGAACGACAGGATCGTTCTTGGGGTCGTTGCGCGACTCGAAGAACCCTGCAACAAGGCCATCGTTAGCTGTTGGTCCAATAGGGCAGGGGAGAAAGAGGTATGCGTTTCAACAACGTACAGTAGAAAAGGTGCTTGTCATTCTCGTCATCATCAAGGTAGCCGCTGTACTGCTTCACCTTGTCGACACCAAGACTGCTAGGGTCAACCTTCTTGGCGCGAAGATTGTAGTTCTCCAGCTTGCCACCAACCAAGCGACGAGACTCGCCGTCCTTGTTCACCCACATGCTTTGCAAGTCGGCGCCTTTGACAACGTGATCCCACTTGTTCTTGTGCTTGCGGGTGGGCTTCTTGGGCTTGATGGTTCTGGTGTGAGCTTTGAAGGCTTCCACTGCCTCGGGAGCAAGCAACGAGACTTCATCCCAGACAGCCTTGGCTTCGGCAGTGATTTCGCCAAAGACGCCCTTGAGCGACGTGGCCCAGGACTCGAACTCCTTGTCGAGGCCAAAGTTGGCTGGGGGATAGGAGTTGCCTCCGAGGACGACCTGGTCCTGGACGGCCAAGGCCGACGAGGCGGCGCCCAGCACGAGGGCAGAGGTAGACAACCGCATAATGACTGATGGCCGGCTCTCAGCAATCAGGTGTGTTGTGATGCGGATGAGATGGTATTGAATCGATGAAATAGGATGCAGCTGATGCCACGGAGAAAGCAAAAGTGGAAGAAGGATTAAAAAGAAGGAAGAGGAGGAAGAAGAAGAAGCGAGCAAGCTAAGTTAGGGTGAGGAGGCAGACTGTCAGGGCCGCTCCATTACGTATCCCGCAGCTCCCTCTACTTTGGAACGGAACGAGTGACACCCAAAGAGCTGCCCCAGCAACCCCCTCCCTAAGCGCTATCGAATTCCGGGTTTGTATCTGTACATACCTAGGTAGGTACAAACATGCTAGTGGCTGCGTCACCACCTGACAGGACCTGCCTAATCCTTGCATACTAACAGATAGCCATAGTAAATAGGCGATGCACTGTTATCGCGCAACCAGCCAGATGACTCAACTCGGTGCGGTGCTGCGGAATCAGTACCCGGGACACACAATGGGTTCGGTTCTTTCTAGGAGATCGGCATCAGCAGCAGCCGTCCTGCATCAATGAAGCCACGAACAAACCGAGCGAAGCCAAGGGAGCAAATGACCCATCCCAACCTAAAAAAGCTACTTTCCCTAGGAACCATTGACCCCAATTCCAACTCAACCTTCATCGTCCAACTTACACACAGAGCATTGGGTACTTAGCACGGCACCATCGCCCCACGAACTTCTTCGACAATGCCATCATCACTAGCAAAAGAGCGCCTGCTACGTATCTCTGTCTCACGAAGCAGCATGGTTGCACAACAATAAAGGACTTCCCCAACTGTAAGCATGCAGAGCCCCATCTTTTTCCGCTTCAGGAAAAGGCCAGGATGCCAGCCCCCCAAAGCAGGTACCCTTTCACGTGGCCCCAATAAGAGCGCGCAGTCAAGCCAAGGCGGCGCAAATGGTGACCTCACGTGTCTGATATCTATGGCGTTCCGCCTCACGAATTCAGAACCTTGTCAGTTCATACGAGACATGCGACAGGCCTACCTATTTCACCGCCTTGTGGTGATAATGAAAATCAAAATGCTTGCACGTTATCAGCTTTGTAGCGAGCGATCGAGCGAGCAGGCAGTGAAAATACCCGCGGAAAATGTTCACAGCTCTTGTGTGCTGTATTAGTGAAGCCTTTTTCTTCCAAGAACACCCGTCCTATCAAGTTGCAACTGAGATGCGTCCATCTAAGCAATCGTAATCTACTGGGCCGCCTTCGCAGCCGCCTCTGCCTCCTTCTGCTTCGCCTTTTCCGCCTTCTTTGCCGCAACCTCTTGCTGTTTCTGCAGTTTCTTGAGCTGATTCTTCGTCATCTTCCCATCACCTCCCTCTGTAGGCGCGCCTTCGTCTTCCGCTTTCTTGACCGGCACAACCAGGTCAGCGCGGGGCACCTGGGGGTTTCCATTCCACTCCAATGGACGTCGAGCAAAGAACTCGGCCACCACTTCGTCCGTCACCTTGGCTCTCCTCGCCTGGAAGCTAAGTACGTATTCCTTCAACTGCTCAATGCAAATCGCTTTTAGCTGTTGGTGTGTTAGCAGTGAAGACGCAGGATGAGGCAACCAGACAACTCACCTCTCCAGTAAGTAGCTTGCCGCTCGTGTAGTCAGCCTTGATCTTGGCAAGTTCCTGTTTTCATGTTAGCAAAGGCTTTCTTTCCCTTCCAAAGGATGAATAAAAGAAGACTTGCCTCATCATCCTCCAAGAAAAATTGCAGGTATTGGAAGGAGACATCCACATCAGGATTACCGCCCTTCTCACGGTGTTCTTCAACTGTCTCACGACCACCAGAAAAGGCATATTTGTTGACCTTGTTCTTAATCTGCTTCTCCGTATCCTTCATGAAGATGGCGGATGTGTCGTCACTCGCCGACATCTTAGAGCCAGGGCCTTGTAAGGCGTCCAAGAACCTCATGTGGATGAGACTTGGCTTGGCGTAGTGAAGTCCCGTAGCACAATCTCGCGTCAATCGGAAGTAGGGGTCCTGGTCGATCGCGCAAGGAATCAAGCAGGGAATAGACGCTGTTTTTGATTCATCCTCGCCGAAAATATGAGGGAATGAAGACGCAAATGAGGTTGCGCCTTGGATGCTAGCAAAGTGAATCTTGCCAATGTTTGAACTAGAATCAAGTTAATTGCTTGCCGGACATTTAAAAAAAAAAATGGCTCATTTTGATCCGGCTTTTAGGGCGATTAAGAGACTTCCTACCTTCCATCAAAGCCAAAGATGGCTTTGGCCGTATTATACGTTACTCTTTTGGAGAACCGTACAATGTTCCTGTAAAAAGCGCCTCCCACAAACTCAAAATCAGAAAAGATAAAGGTCTTCTTGGGATCAAAGCCAATGGCAATGATATCCATGGCATTCTGCGGAGTGTAGCGCATAACATCCTCAACTGTATTCTTCTCCGAGAAGAGGAACTTTTCATCTGTCCACACAAAAAGAAACTTAGCTACGCATCGAACTTGACTTCACTTGTCGAGTTTCCGTTCTTACCGTCTGTCAACATGATAATTAGGGGAACATCTAGAACATCCTGCAGATACCTGTGGACCACAATTAGAAACAACATCTTCATTTTACAAAAGATCGAGTGACGTCGACATACTTGACAAAGGTGAAGACTTGTGTATGCCCAATATGCATGCTGTCACTGCTGGGTCCGCGTCCAGTATACAGGTAAAAAGGTTCGTTCTGTTGAAGGAGTCAGAATGCTTTCATCTTTTTTTTCTTTTTCCACAATAACCACCCCGGGCCCGCCCTATTTTGAGATTCTTCTTCTTCTTTTCAATTCACCTTCTCATAAAGATCTAGAATAATGTTAAGATCCCGATGGCTAAACACGATGCCACGGCGCATAAAACGGTGCGGCTTCGTGCCCGTTACTTTCTCCCAGCGTTCCAGCAGCGCATTATCGATCAAGCTGGTTCCAAACTCGTCAATCAGTTTCCAGTAGTCAATAGCCTTGACTTTACCATCCTCGCCAACCTCGCCTGAGACGGACCACGGGTTGATATCCTGCTTGGTCGTCGAGGAAGGGGCAGCATCTTCAGCCGCTGGTGCTGCGGCCTTGACTTCGGGTTCGGCAGCGTCAGCCATTGTTGGACAGGAGCTGTTTGGTCTTGTTCTGCTTCCACAACTTTGGTCCTTGAGCAGTCGTCAAAGAGTGGATTCACTGATGACCAGGTGGACTAGGCTTGGAAATAAGGCTCAGAGCAGGTATGACTCTAAGTGTAGCCTCTGTGACTCAACGCACAAAACCACAGAGAACTGAACTGTTGTCAGGATGGCGGGGCAATTGCACACAGCGCGTCCCAGACCACACATTTTCAGTACATTGCTTTATGACATGTGGCGGCATGGTGGGATGGCGGGGTAGCAGAAAAAAAAACCCCCCCCAAAGGTCACCTCCGCCAAAGAAAGCGGTAGGCAGGTCACACCTGGCTGTGACCACTGCCAACAGTTCCTAGGTACTTCTCAATTTCTTCCAAGTATAAAACTTCCATCCTGAACCAAAACCCCAGATCTCTTCTAGTCCTTCCACCGCAAGCCTTTGATTTCTATTTTTATTTTTATTTTCTTCATCCTCTTTAATCAACCAATAAGCCAATTTTTCTTCTTCTTCATCTATTCTAATCCATTTCCAAAAAGGCGCAACCATGTCGCGCCAAATCAACCAGCCATCCAACCAAATCCGACTCACAAACGTATCCCTCGTGCGCCTAAAAAAAGGCAAGAAGCGCTTCGAAATCGCCTGCTACAAGAACAAAGTCCTCGAATGGCGCTCCGGTATCGAGACAGACCTCGACAACGTCCTCCAGATCCCCAACGTGTTTCTCAACGTCTCCAAGGGCCAAACGGCTCCCAAGGAGGACCTCGACAAGGCGTTTGGGAAAGGGAAGACCCAGAATGATATTATTCTCGAGATTTTGAAAAAGGGCGAGATGCAAGTGGGGGAAAAGGAGCGCGCGGCGCAGCTGGAACGGGTGCACAATGAGGTGGTGGGCATAGTGGCTAGTAAGCTCGTGGACCCGAGGACGAAAAGGGTGTACACGTCTGGTATGATTGAAAAAGCGCTGGATATGTTGAGCTCGCAGGCACATAGTGCGGAGAAGACCACGACGACGGATTCGGGGACCGCAACGCCTACGACGGGGGAGACTGGAGAGGCCAAGCCGGCGGCAAAAGCCAAAGAACACACTTGGACCGGCGTCGTCACAACCAAGAGCGCCAAAAGCCAGGCTCTCGACGCTATGAAGGCCTTGATTGCGTATCAGCCCATTCCCGTTGCCCGAGCTAGGATGAAGCTCCGTGTCACATGTCCTACCAATATTCTAAAGCAGGCTATTAAAGCCCCCCCCAAAGTGGCTTCAAATGAGGAGGAAGGCGAAACGAAAGCTCCCGGGACCGTAAAAGACAGGATCCTAGGCTTTATTGAGCAGGTGGAGAACCAGGATGTTGTGGGCTCTGAATGGGAAGTGGTAGGGTTCGTGGAGCCGGGAGCCTTCAAGGCCATGTCCGACTTTGTTGGCAACGAAACCAAGGGTCAGGGCCGGGTTGAAGTTTTGGACATGGCAGTCACGCATGAGGATTAAATACCAAGTAAAATAAATGAATAAATGATACCCAAACCAGATACTCAAGCGCTTTCTTCAAATGACTGATTGAAACAGCATCTCCCAGCAGGTACTTTGCGCCCCTCTAGTGTGTTGTGTATTCGTAGACTTGAAGAACAAGAAAAAGAAAAGAAAACCTTCAAATAGCATGCAAGTCACGAATTCTAAAGGGAGAAAAACACCATCAAGAATGAAGAACGCTTTGAAAATGCTTTTAATTCATTTGACTCTGATCTAGAGTACAGCCCCAGCTGCGAATGCCAGAAAGCAATCCCTTCGAAATGCCCATAAAGATGGAGAACCCAGCCGTCACGCCTGTCCACCCCAGACCGAAAACAGTTAAAATATTTAGCCACCCTTCTTCTTGGAGACACCGACAGTCCGGCCACGACGACCAGTGGTCTTGGTGTGTTGACCACGGACACGGAGGCCCCAGTAGTGTCGGAGACCACGGTGAGCGCGGATCTTCTTCAAGCGCTCCAAATCATCACGGAGCTTGGAATCAACGCCGTTGGCCAAAATGTGAGAGTCCTTGCCATCTACAATGTCGCGTTGTCTGTTGAGGAACCAGGAGGGGATCTTGTACTGGGTAGGGTTTTGGATGATGGTGACGATTCGCTCGAGCTCTTCGGAGGTAAGCTCACCAGCGCTGTAGAAATTCAATTGTTAGCCGATTGCTTGTCTTCTTCTTGCGTTTCGTTCTGCATTGCATTCCAAGCAATCGAATGTGCTTTCTTCAAGAGGAGGATTCATCTCATACCGCTTGTTCAGGTCGACATCGGCCTTCTTGCAGACCAAGTTGGAGTATCGGCGACCGACACCCTTGATCTTGGTCAAGGCGTACATAACCTTTTGCTTGCCATCAACGTTGGTGTTCAGAAGACGCAAGATCTATTTATGACAATAGTTAGCCCTCAAATTCCCTGATATCTGTTGGTTTGTGATTCTCTTCTTCGTCTTCCAAGTCTCGAATTCGAAATTGTCTTCGCGGCCGGCTGAACTGATTGTGGCCATCCAAATTTCATCGCTGTGAAAGTCCGGACAGAGGGAATAACTTACGAACTGGAAGTTCGTCTTCTCTCCTGTGACGAGCGACATGCTGGGCAACTGTACCGGTCGTTGCCGTGCTGCTCGTTAGAATCGATGGTTCGGGTTGAGATGAAGAGGGCGGAGGATTTCGTAGGTCTCGCTAAACATGGTGGAATTTTCGAGCCTGTGGGGGCACGAGTAGGGCAAGTGCAGAATCACGCTAATGCGAAGGGTCACGTGCTAACATACGTGACTTGGTAGGACAGTACCTGAAGACCAGACACGGTCATTTGTCAAAAGGCAGCATTCTTTGAATATAAATATCGCTTTTATATCAGAGATTTAATGTCCATTCACGAAAATTTACTTTTTCTCTTCTTTACTCGTCGCAAGTGGTGATGTTGAACAATACGCCCTACAGTGCGGCTACTTCAAAATTCACCAGTAATTCTGAGAACACATGACGGTGCGAAGTTCAGTAGATACTGTTAGCCATCCAATACAAATTTTCATCGTCCACTGAAAAATCCTCTTTTCCCTCGCATCATTCGGCATGGCCATCGTATAGTTGTTATTCACCCCGTAAGCCATGCGCTCGTCCAATGGGGAGTTCTAAATGACTGCCAAAATCAAATTATAAGGACGAGCTCTAGAGGTAAGTTAGAGTAGATGTATGCACCCTAGGTTGGTACGTCACGATATGACAGTCGTCTTCTGCCATTGCTCGGTCAACGTGTTTACGCCAGTTGATCTTGAGCCGGATGCTCGTGCAATTGTACGAGTACAAGACAAGAACAATCTCTACAACGTTTTTTTGAGTACGTGGCTCTCAAGATTTATGGGGGTTTTCGTAATTTATCTGTTGTTACATCATAATATACACCTTTCCCAATGAGCAAATTTAAAAAAAAAAAAACAAAAAAAAAAAAAACAGCTTGGTTCTTCCAACAAGCTGGTTCCCATTATCCATACGCCGAGCTCAATGCCGGGATGGCTCACAAAATCAAGTTCTCTGATCATACATCGAAATCGTAGCCTACGCCACCGCATCCTCAACGCTAGTCTCATAAGAAATCCAAGCCATCATCATCCTGCATATTGTCAGCCTTGGACAACACCTAGATCAATTATGACTTACCCCTTGGGCTTTAGTTAATTTAGTAGACAGAAGATCAGACAAATTCGCCCGGTCCATTTCAACGCCCATAGCGCCATTTCTGCCGTTTGCGTGTGCTACTTCTACTTGCCTAAGTCCACGAACTTTTAAAAGCTCATCTATGCCTAGAAGATCGGACACTCTGATGGTTCGAAAAGCTTGGGGAAAGAAAGACTTCATAAGTACGGACCGCTCATTGAGGTGGGAAAAGGTGGCTTTGGAAATAGAAATCGAGAGATTCTCGAGCTTTGGACATTTTGTCAGTAGTTTGAATGCAGCGGCAGCGTCTGGCCCGCACCAATGAACAGTAATATGTTGTACATGATCGAAGAGCAGTTGGTTGTACATCAAGTGCGAGTTTAATTCGCACGTGCATCTAAATCGAAAGATTTTCTTTCGGAAGAAGATTCGAAAGAACTCGAGGTTGAGAGCTGATCCTAAGAGCGATGGAAGCCCTTTCATCTGTGAAGTTTGAAACGCAGTATCTCGGTCAAAGCGAGGGCATTTACAGCCACCACTTTTCTTGTTCACTGGGATGATTGACTTTGTTCGAAATACATTGTCAACCATCAAATAGAGGATCCTCTCTCGTATCTCGATGGGGAGTCTCATGAATGGAAATGCTGAAGCTGGTGGTCTCCGATCTAGCAAGATGAGTTTGTGCCCTGTGCGTTTGGATAAGAAAAGGCAGAAGGCAGAGGGACTGGCTACCTGCAATTTCGAGGAGCTCTGTACACATCTCGATAATGTCTAAACAGGTTTTGAGCTCCTCGGGGTCCGTCTTGATTATTTCCGCACATTTCGTGATAGTGTTGGCAATGGAGGACCTCCGCCTGGGGCTCAGCCGAACCAACCGCCCGAGCTCAACATCATCAATGCTTCCAATATAGTAATCATCTAGCCCACGGAGGAGATCTTGGATGTTCTTGGTGAGGCCGTATCTGCTTGGTATCGCCTTGGACTTGAGGACATACCACGACTTGGTTGACATGGCGGCTGAGGCGAGAAGTCTAGGAGGCTATGTTGATCCATGTAAGGGTGATGGTTCCCAAGGCGGAGGATGATGTTGGCAGAGATGCTAAGATTTTGGGTTTGTTCTCGAGAACCAGGCAGCCTCCAGTGATGCAGAGTTAGGAAATTTATGATTTGTGCATGAATCATCGTGGAGAAGGAAGGTGCAAAGAGGCACCTGCCAAGATAACGTTTGATACACTTGCCAGCTGATTAGTGGGGAAGCTTCGCATCTTTTGCTCTAATATCATGGCGGCAACACTTGGGGCCGTTGAGAGCGATAGGACGGCGATAACCTAAGCGGGGAAACGAACGAGGGGAGTAGCTGCTTGGATCTCTATAGTAAATGGTGGCTGTTTTAAGCTGGTGTGAGTTGGAAATACTACGAGCAATTGTGAGGCGACTGGTGATGTCTACCATAAACAGAAGCCTTGCCTAAAGAAAGGGTTGATGAATTCCATGATGTACTAGGCGCGGCTGCATACATACATACCGTGAAATGAAAGAGCCGTCCCGCAAACCGAGTACTACAGTATCACGGAATTCAAAAAAAAAAAAAATAGACGCTCAAGCGAACATTTTGATCGACCAGAATAGAATGCATTCCGTCTAAAGCGCTACGTAAATGATGATGATGCACATGTCATACATATCCCTTTTCCAACTGGGATGCTTCCCAGTATAACAAACGCCTTCCTTCTACAGCCCAGTGAAGGGTACCCTTGTAGATAATGCCAACCCGTAGATTCCGACAAAAGAAAATCCGTTAAGAGAAAGGAAAAAGAAAAGGCAGCCGATGATATCATTTGCATCGATCGCCAGATGCATTAAAAGGGTGAAATAGAGGCGCAACGTGTCATTGCTGCATAAATGCACGCCACGCCTCGCCTCGGCTGGTAGTGGGCGATGGCTCAATGCGAAATTGATGCAAGGAGCCGAGGAGAGCGTCTTCCCCAAGTCCGTTTGTTTGTCATTCCAGACATGTTGCTGTCTCAGAGATGGAGGGAAACTGGAAATGGTAGATTTTGCTCAATGAATAAATGCCACGACAGACACGGTTGGTGAGGGAATCTCGCGTCATTTGCAGCAGGTATGCATTTGTGTGTGTCCATGGATCCATGGATGTGTGTGTGTCGAGTTAATATGACCAGCCGCTAGAAGGAAATGAGGGTGATGTAGATGCTGAATGCGGAAACGCCGCCGCATCGGGGTGGCGAATAGGAAAAGAGCCCGATCCCAGCCGCAACCGCTTCCGCTTCGGCAAGCACCAGCAGCAGCAGCAGCAGCGCCCAGGCGGGTGTGCGCCGCTTGCAGATGGAGGCTTAAAAAATCTCCAACAAAACAAGATCGCCATCGTCTATGATCTCGGCCCTCCGTCAATACTGCAGGGCCGTGTGCAACACGGGCTGACGCCACCCAGGTGAATATCCTCGACCTGGCTCACGTTGGCGGTGCCAAAGGTCATGGTGTATTGGCTGAACATCTCCTGGTGCTTCAGGTTCTGCTCGGTCAAGGGCTTCTCGCTCGGGTGTCGGTAGGTGGCCTTGTTCTTGTTCCGCCTGCGCTCCTTCTCGGCCTCCTTGGCTTTCTTCTTCTCCAAGTCCTTGTCGGTTTTGGAGCGGTGTCCGAAGGTGAAGGTCTTGGCCAGAGCGAGCGTGGAGGTGGTCTTGTGTAGTTGCAATTGGGGGGCAGTCTCGTCGCTGGAGTTTCGCCTGGTGGATGAGGCTGTTGTGGAGCTGGATTCGGCTTGGGAGATGGTATCCGAGGAGTCGGACTTGCGCAGAGCGCGACGGAAACGATCTCGAATGGCCATTGTGTGTGTATTGGTAGTCGGGTTTAGTTTGATAAGATGAGATAAAGATGGAGGCTGTTGAGGGTTCGTAGTCAACTGCGGTAAGTCTGTGTCGTCGAGAGAAGAGGTTGGTTGGTGTATATGTATGTATATATAGACAGTGGTGTCGACGGAGGTAATGTAACCCGAGCCGCAGGATAGAGCTTGCGTCTAATAGGTAGTCTATTGTAAAGACAGACAGATGATATCGTTGAAGAATTTTTTTTTTTTTTTTTGGGTTTGCGTTGTCTTAATTTTCCAATATTCCAGTCGAGAGTTCCCGCTTCGCCTGAGCAGGATGGCCGACTCTTATTATGAAAGGAGAATCCGCTCACAGGCCCCATGGGCACCTCACACCCTCACCTCACACACGCCATGCGTCGGGACATTGATGTCTGTCCCAACCCAAACCCATGTTACGTAGTGGCGCCTCCTCGGCGCACATGCGCTAACAGTGGAGCGGACGGAGGCATCAGCGAAAAGTGCAGGATGGAGCGGACGAAGGCAGCAGCGAAATGTGCAGGGTGGAGCGGCCGAGCCTGGCTGCTTGCGTCCGGATTGGCCTTTGGGGGTTTTAGACCAGCTCAGGCGGCCAGGATGCACCATCTCCAGAAATCTCCACGGCGAAATCCCTCCCTCCTCTTCACCCCCAGCCGGGGTTCCCGCAAACGCAAGGAGTCCCCACACGATGAAGTCAGACTGGAGACCAGAGACTGCGCCTTTGTTTGCTGAGAGACCATGGAATTCAGGTCATTCGTCCATTCAACGGATACGATTGATTTTTTGCCTGGTGGGAACGAGAATCTCCGGCCGGGCACTGCCAGAGAGAAGGGAGGGCTTGGGGAGGGGGTTTTCGCAGTGAATGGCCGACCAGACAGAGGAGCCCTCGGTCTCAATATTCATCCCAACCCTTCCGCCGTCATCGTCATCGTCAGCGATCCATGGCGGCGGCGGCTGCTGCTGCTGATGGTGCTGCTGCTACAAGGCCCTGTGATGGCGAAAACCAACCAAGGCCCAGTGGCCGAGGCACCCGCGCCTCCATCACTACCAGGCCAGATCAAGAAACTGTACCCAACACACTACGCTGCTGCCGGCAATGGCAGCGCAACATGGTTTGGGTGCTTGGGTGCATTTGCCCGCCCCTAGGCCGATTACGTGCTGATCAAGCGCCGTAACTGGAACGGTTCGGAGCAACCCCCGTGATTCCTTCTAGAACGATGGCACCTTTAGCGACTCGGACGAAACGTTGAGTGTGTTGATTGTGCTTCTGTGTTGGCATCGGTTTTCTGTCATATGCAGGAAAATGAAGCTTTTCCCTTAGATGCTCTAGGCCAACCAAGGTTCCGTTGGCTGCAGTCTGGACTCGGTCCGGTGGACGGACTGCTTTAACTGCGGAGACAGCGAGACAAGATTCAACGATAATAAAAAAACAGGTTCATTGGGACGTCCGAACCAGAATGACTGGAGGAGAGCCATGACGATAACCAGCACTGGTCATCCATCACTGGGCACTGCGCGCGCCGTTTCCGTAACCTCCCATCTTTTCCCTGCGCCCCAAACCCGTGACAGCAAGCAGACGCATGCCCGATTAATTGCCCCGAGCAATGGGACCTTTGCTGACAGTAGCAGTCAGCGACGAGCAGCATACATGGCCATTGGGATCAAAAGGATCGCGCGAATCCAACCATCCAACCATGAGCTTCCTCCCCCTTCTGAGACTATTTCCCCGTTCAATCAACGTTTTGAGCTTCCCCATGGAGAAGAGGAGCGGTAGGATTGAAGCCACCAGTCTGGCCTCATCTCGGGGGGGGCGAGGGTCGAAGCGAGGGCTCTGACTCGCTGGACCGCCTAACGCATTGCGCGAGTCGTACGGAGCAAGTATGGAGTAGTGTTGCAAAACTCTGTTAGCGCCAACGGGCCTTCCTCGATGCTATGGATGGATGCTTTGCATGGCGGTGTTTTGCACAAAAATCGATGTGCTTCAAGTGCAGCCATCTTCGAGTTGATCATCGATGTGCCAGGTTTGCGCATCAACTTGCAATGTACTGGTAGTGCAGGCACCAGCCAATGTTGGCTCAGGGCTCCCGGTCGCTTCCACCACTTGTTGGAGCAGCAGCTAAACATATCTTGCATATGCACTTGGCAATATGAGAGACCCTATGAACATCCCTATCATTATTATACCATCTTCATCGATGGTCAACATCGTTCGTTCAGGGCAACGAGATTCGATTACCCGAGTCATCAGTACGAGACACCCGTAGCTTACTTGACCTGCAGCGGTTGTGGCGGATGTGGCAGCCTCAAATAAAGTTTTAATCTTCCGATTGTTGAGACACTATCGTTTGAACAAAAAAGCTTTTGGTCACCTAGACCATCCCCGTGGGGAGTCTCAACACTCTTTTCTTTTTCGTTTTGTTCTTTTTCTCCTGTTTTGTATTGAGGTTGTGTGTGAACCAAAAATCCACCTCCGGAAACGCCCGCCCGCCCGCCACGGCAAGCCACATTAGATACTCGACTTTTTTTTTGCCACCTGGGTTGGGCGACCCGACGGTACGAGCGAGTCAATTCTCGGCGAGGCAAGTATCGGCGTTCTTACGCTCATTTGGTGGTCCATAGTCCGAAATAGGGACTGGGGCAGCTCCGTCGAATCCTTGGGCCCAACGGCGGCGGCGGCGGCTTCTACCTTGTGGAAATGCTAGGATGATGATGATGATAATGGAGCGGCGGACCCGTTGCAAAATTTGAACAACTCATTGCAGCATGATGATCTCTTGGCCCAACCAATGCGTGGTTAGCTGTGAAGGTGTACTCAAGTTGTGTCTGTAGCCATGTTGAGTCATTGGTCAAGTTTGATCAGCTCAAGATGAAAGTCTTCTTCCTTCAGGTATTTGTTGCAACAAATATCAAAATGGTGTCCTCCATTGCACACTCTGCTTACGACATGAGCATATTATATGAGCTGACGAAAGCTGAACGGCATCACTCCTGACGCAGAACATGGTATCCACAGTGGTATTCACTCAAAAGAAAGCAGTGCAATCGAGATCAGTGAATATAAAGTGCAGAATGGAGAATAAGCTGAGAAATGGCCAACTGCCGTCTTGGCGATCTGGTAAGCTGCGTTATGCCTTTGTACATGTATATAATCCCTATCTCTTTATTACATACAACAGCAAGGGGACCCTGATGCTTTACTCTTGTCATGCAATACTGCTTTTGTGCTTTTATTCTTGTTGTCAAGAGCACGGGGGAAATCCTTCAATTCAACAGATTTCCATCTGTATATTTTTTGCCCCTAACCAGCAGTAAACACCGGCAATACGTATATTCGTGTATATTGATCAGTACCAGGGATCTGTGTCCCCGGTTGAGGTCCCTTGCAGTGACCGCTCTAAGGGATAGAAGCATCTTCATGAGCGTGCATAGAGACCATAGATATATTACCTAATCTGACCAGAGCAACAATCAACATATACTGGGTAGGTACGTAGTCAGTCACCTTGGACAGGTTAGGTAATTCCCCTTCCAAGACAAGGTAATATATACCTAGGTGTATATATATATAGTTGCCTCCGCCTTGATTTGGCTGCTGATTCCGCCTCTGACGCTCTCGTCCTATTCAAGACAATAATATGAAAACACCCTAATTAGGATTTCACGCATCAATATGTGCCATTATTTTTCGCCCTGCCACCAGCCTCAAGACACTGGGGCTGAGCCACCTGATTGCCATCATTAGCGCCTGGCCGCCGCCTGACCACCACCCCTCCAACACACGTAGTACTGGTACTGCACCGTAAATCCGATCGAAGCGCAAATGCAGGTCGCAAGAATCAGGGTCTTGAGGCTCTCCGGACTTTTCATTGGCACACTCCACTCACTTCTCACTTGCTTTTTGGTAGTACCACTAATTATTTACCGAGGCCTGATCGCATTGGGAAGCTTGATGCCAGCCTTGGGGGTCTCGTGGTTCTCAGTACGTTCGAGGTTCGAGGAGGGGGCTGCTGCATCAACGCCACAATCATTTTTTGATTGCTTCAGCACCGCTTTCTGGTTGGTATTTGTTGCTTTGTCTCGCAGCAGAAGCCTAACGTCTGCATCGTCAAACCTTTTCCCTCGCCAGCCATGACCTTTGTGTGTGAAACTTGTCGTCTGTAGACGCCATTCCCAACCTACGCCCCGCCGTATAAGTCCCTGCTTGTCACGGCCGAGTGTTGCTGTCGGTGCCCTTTATTTTATTTCTGCGTACATCGAGCAGCAGCAGCAGGTCGTCCTCGACGCGGCGCGCGTTGGACTTTTCGCTCGTCATGGCGACGCAGCCAGCCCAAGATAGCCGTGATAGCCTTTCGCCAGTCTCTCAACAACAGCGACAAGAGATTGTGACCCCGAGCACGAGCAAACCGTCCACCCCGGATAGCAGCTCCCCCGTCCCTAACCGGCTCCTCGACGAGGCGCCCGAGCAAGAAGACCGTGTGAGCGACGAGCAGTCACCGCTTCTCCCTGCGGCGGACGAAAGCGCCTCGAGACTGATTCCGAGCGAACACGATAATAGCCATGTCGATGAGAGTCAAACCACCAAGAGCCTCTGGTACTTGGTTCTCTTGACCATCGGTATCGGTGGTCTCCAGATAGCGTGGTCCGTCGAGCTGTCCAACGGCTCCCCGTACCTGCTCGCCCTGGGCCTGAGCAAGTCTTTGATGGCGCTGGTATGGATAGCTGGTCCCCTGACAGGCACGCTGGTCCAGCCATACGTCGGGATGCTGAGTGACAACTGCCGCCTGCCCTGGGGCAAGCGGAAGCCCTTCATGCTGGGCGGAGCAGTTGCTACAATGGTGAGTCTGATGTTCTTGGCTTGGACTAGGGAGATTGTAGGAGGCGTCTTGGGCATCTTTGGCGCGAGTCCCGAATCGGAGGGCGTCAAGGTGACCGTCATTGTCACCGCTGTCATTGGTGTATATCTCCTGGACTTTGCTATCAACACGGTCCAGGCCGCTATTCGAACCTTTATTGTCGATTGTGGACCTGCTCATCAGCAGGAAGCTGCAAATGCCATGGCGAGCCGCATGACGGGCATTGGCAACATCATCGGCTACATTGCTGGATACGTGAACCTGACGGGGCCTCTCTGGTTTCTAGGAAACACCCAGTTCAAGATTCTGTGCGCCATCGCCAGCATATCCCTAGTCTCGACGGTTGTGTTAAGCTCGCTGTTGATCCGTGAAAGAGATCCTCGGCTGGAAGGGCCTCCGCAGAAGAAACCTAGCATCATCGTCTTCTTCTTCACCATTATCAAGTCCATCAGACGCTTGCCACCCCAAATTGCGCGAGTTTGCCAGGTCCAGGTCTTTGGCTGGATTGGGTTCTTTCCTCTCCTGTTCTACACGTCCTCCTATATCGGCGAGATATATGTCCAGCCTTTCCTTGAAGAGAACCCCAACATGACCCCGGCCGAGATTGACAAGCTTTATGAGGAGGCGACGCGAATCGGGTCCTTTGCTCTGCTTGTAAACTCCATTGTCAGCTTGTTAACCAACGTTTTCCTCCCCTTCTTTGTCGCTCCCACATATGACAGCGCCCCCGTCCAGGGTATCTCTGAGATCACGGACAAAAAATCGTTCTTGGATCGCTTGAGAATACCTGGGCTTACGCTGAGGAGAGCTTGGTTCGGATCGCTGATTCTTTTCGCCATCGTTATGATCTGTACTCTTTTCATCAAGTCCGTCAACGCCGCGACGGCCCTGATTGGAATCGCCGGCATCACCTGGGCCATCACCCTCTGGGCGCCATTCGCCATCATCAGCGCAGAAATCAGTCGACGTGACGCCACAACTCGAGCGGAACGGCACCAGAGGATCCATCCGAATGTGTCATCTGCGCTACCGTCTCTCAATGCGACTTCTGACGACAACGAGATCCCCGAACTAGAGGCGGCAGAGGGACCAAAAGAAAAAGTAGACCAAGCAGGTGTCATTATGGGCATCCACAACATGTCCGTCTCTGCACCTCAGATCTTTGCAAACGTGGGATCCAGTCTCATCTTCAAAATCTGGCAAAAACCGCGTGGGACACCAGGGGATTTCAGCATTTCAATCGTGCTGGCCCTGGGTGGCCTCTTTGCTCTCGCAGCTGCTTTCTTTGTTTTGAGAATAAGAGACGACACAGGTATACCATCTGAGGCCCATGCTGATGGAGACCATGTGCCTAGCGATGGAACCATTTCAGGCGCTGGAAAGCCTGGCTATCAACAAGTACCAGTCGCGGAGCCCGAGGCGCGAAGACTCAGGAGGAGTGGTAGCTTTGGAGGCTTGGAGGTAGCTTCTGGATCGGAAAGCTGATGGTTTTTATTTATTTTATTTTTATAATTTCCTCCCTAGACACCAGGACTTACTTACATCTGTCTGTTGTGGTAGAGGCTATTTTCTCTTGCTTCACACCTATTTATTATCTTGCGTATTTCTATGATATCGATATAGCTATTTCGAGTCTCGGTTTAAACTAACTTTTTTTTTTTTTTGTTAGAGTATCTATCGTTTGGTGGTATATGAGTACATATATCAAAGGGAGTTGGTTACATGAGGATATCACTAGCGTTTCTGTGCTCTAGAAGCTGTCAATTGGACACTTGGTTTTTTTTTTTTTTCAAAGGTAATGAAATACCTTGCTATGCAATTTGATTGATGATTGGTGATTGCCACTTATTACTATTTCGCATAGAGAGAATTCTAGCCGCACACGCACCCGTTTGACACCGAATACTTTCTGCCTTGCCTCAAACCCCATCCCACACCGCATCATATCTCCCGCTCACATTTCCACAACTACCATTCCCATCGACCCGTTTCTGCCTTTCCCAAACTCCAGATATATCTCCGCTTTTCAAGCTGAAGTGTGCTTCGCCGAAACCGAAACCGAAACCGAAACCGCAGTCGCAGTCGCAGTCGCAGTCGCAGTCGCAGTCGAAAACTTCTTGCAAAGCCCCAACGTCGTCTGCGTCTCCCCCGGCAGCGGACCATGCGGGTTCCAGGTGCTCGCGCCAGCCCAGTAATGGCAGTAGGATGTCCCGTTGTGGCAGTACGTGATGTCGCAGTGGATAGAGGGCTGGGGAGGCGGCGGCGCGGTGATGACGGGGTTGCCTCCTCCGATGGGAGGGGGGTCAAGACCGGCGGCGGAGGAGGCGAGGAGGAGGAAGACGGTTAAGGGAGTCATGGTGAGGAGAGGGATGCTGTGTTGTGTGATGGTTTGCTATGTTATGTTGTATGGTGTGGTGTGGGATTGTGATTGTAATTGTAATTGATAGAGAGCTGGAAAATGAGTGGTTAAGCTCCGTCTTATACATGAGAGAAACACGGGGAGTCTTATATATATATCACCATATCTCATCACAATATCCTAACAATAAGAGAGCCAGAGAGCACAGCGTCTATCGCATCCATCTATGATTCACTGCATCCTTCTCTCTCTCTCTCTCTCTCTCTCTCTCATCCAAACCCTCTTCCTACCCAGCTGATAGACCATATGCTTCGTCTCCCTTTCAACATCTCTGGAAAAGTGCAGTGATTCAGGGGCCATGGCATCGACACCGATCGAGGCCCCCCCCCCCCACAACCATCTACCACTAACGAACACGAACAGCTGCTATTCGAGACTGCTATCCCGGAGCATTTGTTCTTGTTTTTTTTTTTTCCCTTCCCGACGAGTCCGCCCTACCCGCGTCTGGGTGTTTGTATCCATAGGGCAAAGCAGTTGTGATACCGCTCCCCCACAGAGTGTAAAACAAACAAACGACACTCGAGGTCTCGACCTAAGTTCGATTGTGGGATGAATGGGCCTTTATCCTTAGGAAGGGGAGGTTTGTTGATGTGTGCGCAAATAATTAAAGTAGCGGTGTTCTTTGAGACGTTGAGAGTGAAGCTGGCAACCGTGTATAATGATCTCATTGCATTTCGATACCGAGAGCTTCGAGCGACGTACGTATGCGCAAGTGTCCTTGACTTTGTTGGGGTCAAAGAATCTCGTGGTCTGGTCCCGTGTGAGCAACGCTTTGTGTAAGGCTTGTGCGAACAAGCATCGGCATTGACGGTGTATTGGCTCAACTTATGATGTTTCTTGTTTGCCTGTGAGGTATCACGAAATGGCTAGCGCACATAGAGGCCAATCATCCCGAGTCCCACAACCTTGCCTCACGTAGTTGTGTGCGCTTCCATAGCCATAGCCATCGACGAGACCGATTATTCATTTCTCCCTCCCCCCCCCCCCCGACTATACCACCTAACCTATCCCATCGTATATACCCTCATGTCCTCTACGCAATCACACTCAACCCAGCCTTAATATACAACGCAAACGTCAACCCAATACCCGACATCCAACACAGCGACCTCACACCCGCCAAGTTACTGTTCTGCCCAAGCACAATATACGCATAGAGGTAGGCCAGACGCGAAACCACATACCCAATCGTCAAGGCGTTGAGGGTCGTGACGTCGACATTCGCGTGGTTAGCAGCCGCCACGGCGGCGGCATAGAAGCCCAGCGTCTCGAAGCCGTTGTCGGAGGCGTTTTTGGCGCGGACAATTCGTTCTTTACGCTATATATGGTTGCGAGAAAAAAAAAAGCATTTAGTGTTGATCTCTCTGAGAAGCGTCCTGGGGTTTCTCATGTTGCTTGCTACCCTTATGTGGGGATTTGCATAGCATGAGGGAAGAGAAGAAGCAAATTTTTTCAACTTACAGCCTTGTCCAGCTTATCGTCCGAAGCAACGCTATCCTTCATTCTTCGCGGATTGGCAGCATCATACGACTTGCCAGCCAATGAGATGGAATAAGCATTGGGAATAAGGCACAGCAGAAATGTCGCAGGGAGCTAATAATTTCGTACAACATCTTGTCAGTTCATCACCATCTGAAAACATCCCCAAACTCATGTGCTAGGGCGATGTTGGCGTGGGGCTTTTTGGAATCTCACAGTGAAGAACGAAAAGTTCTTGGAAAGGTCTAAGCCAAAGAGCGATGCCATCGTGACTTCTTTCAGAATTGCCGAGTTATTGTTCAAATGTATTGTGTTATTTTCCTAGATTCAAATTTTAAGAAGCAAGTTTAAAAAAAAATTGTTCTAGAATGAAAACGTAGCTTTAATACCACCTCGCAACAGGACAAATGGGTTAGACCGTGTCCGTTGGCGGGCGCTCACAACACCAAAAAGTCCGTCGGTGAACAAACCCGCAAGGTTGAACTGATATCCTTGCCATATTCTACCTCGGCTTGTAACGCCTGTGTCGGCTTCTATATACTCTCCTTCTCTTTATTGCCGCCAGAGAGATGCTGGCAGCACAGCAAACCCTGGTCAACGCGTTGAACTCTCTCTGCTTACGCATCGATCTATCGGCATATTACCCCCGGGACCTTGCGTTGATATATGAAGATAAGCTCACCCTCCCTATCCATAGGAATAGAACGACTATGGTGATGATTATTTTCTATTTCCGACACGAGGACACAAGAGGTGGAAACGCATCACGCAGAGGTGAAAAAACGTACGGCAGGAAGAAGAGGTTCGTTCCTTGAATTCACATTTAGATACATGTCCGGCCGTCAAGAGGACAATCCGGCACGAATGGAAGAATATACAACAAAAAGGTGGCCTTTTAAGACCATTTGTAAAACCCCCGTATACATCTCTTGAAAAATGAGAAATGCCAAACCTTCTAATGCAATGTGTAACGCCAATATTCGCCATCCTTTCCTTTGTTTCCCTTTCCTAAACCGGTATTCTTGGGTATCCTAACCTCCCTTATACATCATACAGGTCATCAGGCTTTCTGTGAAACTTGGTGTCGCTTAGGCTCTGAACTTGTGGCCGTGAGCCCTCTTGTGGCTGTGGGCGTGGGCGTGGGTAGACGATGTTGTGTTGGAACCTCGGTTGTAAATGTTGATGGAGTTGATTACCCAGTAGGCCTCCGCAAAGTCGGCAGGGTTGTTGGACACATAGTCGTTGCATGAGTTTGCCTTGGCAGAGCACTCGCTGTTCTGACTCCAAACATTGCCGGCCCAGTCACCGCAAAAGGTGGTGTCAAAGACAAGGTTGTGGTTCTGGAAGTGCTCATCAATGTTGCAGCCGTAACCACCACCGTTGAACCTAGCAAGAGGTGTGCCCCAGGTACTGGGGTTGGGGTTGCCAGCAGATACATCAGCTGGAATTCTAGTTCTAGGGAAGAACCAGATGGAAATAGACTCAGATGTCCACTCGGTAGCGTATACACCACCACCAATAGCATTGAATCCATCACCATAATTTTGGTTGTCCGTGGTAGCCTGGCTACAGCCGTTGCCGCCGTTGCCAGCTCCGCAGTTAGAGGAGATAAGCTTGGTGGAATTGGTGCTGCCGCTGTTGTCGATGCTGCAGCCGCTGGAAGAGTGAAGGGTGATAGAATCAGTGGTCTGAGTGTTCACACCCTCAATGATGTCGATTTCACCTGAGCTTGGCCAGTTAGGTCCAACCAACCACATGGCAGGCCAGGTACCACAGATGCTACCGGGCATGTGAGCAATATCCGCGATGAAGAGTCCGTGTGTAAAAGACTGCTGAGAAGTCACTCGGACTGATTTGCGACCGTTGGATGGATTCACCGTCTTGGTGTCGACGCCCATGTAGACACCACCATAAGAGGTGCCAGCCAAACCCAAGGTGTTGGCAGTTGAAGCATCAACATAGTCGACGAAGCCATGAGTTGGGTCACTGTCGGTGAAGAAGTCGAAGCTTGAGAAGAAGTTGGTAGCATCATAAGTGGTGTTGAGGGAGTATTGTTGAGCCTTGGCAATACCAAAGAAGGCACTGAGGCCAAGAGCAACGCTTGCAGTAGCATACATGATGTTAGTTTATGTGGGTTGTATTTTTGCTTTCCGTGAAAGTTGAATAGAATTGAAAGTGCTTAATGTTAATCACAAAAATGAGCCGGTCAAAAGTGCGATTGGATGACTGCGTCAAGCAGAGTATTTTGCTAGGGTTGGAAATAGAAGAAGAAGAAAAGAGTGAAAATAATCCAAGAGCTGTATGAGTCGGATCAAGGGGTTGGAATCGCTCAGCGATGTAAAGACAAGAGATGAATTGTTTTTTTAAATAGACAGATTTATACTCTTGTAGCAAATAGCAAAAGAAATAGACAGATGAGGTCAGACCAAGACAATGCCTATTGATGGGCAAAGTGAATTGCGTTGAATGGTGGCTGGTTTGACGTGAACAAACAAAAGGAGGGTTCAAGTCTCAATGAGAAACAACAGCTGCCGGAAGGATTGAACGGCGTGGGCTGAGCTCAGAGAGCAAGGAAAGGTGAAGGCGAGGTGAGGAGAGATGAAAGCGGTGCTCTGCGTGTCGATGGGAGGCAGAAAGAGACAGTTCCAAGTCTCGGGGGAATGTGGTCATCTAAATACAGGCCCGCGATGTCTCTGATGGTCTACTTGCTTTTCCGCCGGCGTGGTCTTGGCCATGGTGCCCTGAGACACCAGAACGCCAGCTCAGCCGCCTGCAACCCACAGTCCATGGGCTACATGGCATCGAAATCCAGAGTACCCATCTGCGTGCAACTCTGCGAGCCGATACATTGCAATGGCAGGCACACGGAGGGCACGTACGTGGCCACGAGTCGGAAAAGGGAGAGATGGAGCCTCGAGAAGCCCAGATTCTCGCATGTCGTCGAGCAGAACGGGAATTGTGAGACGGTAGCGTCGCTGCACGGCGGCCAATAAGGCAGAGCGGCCGGGGGGCTTGGATGCTTGGATGCGCTGCTATCGTGGTGTTGGCGCCACGGAACCAGCAGCGGTGGCTCCGGCCCCTGACGAGCGGACCCCACGGTGACAGATGAGGTTGGCTCGATGGACCAAGATGAACGAGATGAAACATCGTGCCATCCAGTTAGGCTGTCGTCGCAGGGAAACATCGAGTGCCTTTTTTTGGGCTTTGGCGTGTCGATCCTCGCGCTCTCCCTGCCCCTGCCCCGCGAAACATGTGCTCCCAAGCAGAAGGTGGCCTATCGAAGCTCGCGGCCGTTTATCCATCCTGGGTTTGGGGTCTTTTTGGCGGTTGTTTGCCAGTATCAGGCCATTGCCGAGTAGGAGGAGGAGGAAGATCAACCAGGGAACATACTAGATTTTGTTGCATGCATAATCGGCGGTGGGCTGATACGCAGATGCAGAGAAGACGGATGGCGCGACGTGATAAGCGATGGACGAGGAAGAGAAGAAAATCTGGCAACAAGTTCCAACCGCGGCGGGGGTGTTAGTGGAGGATGGAGATGCAAGGTCAAGGGAGTATTTGAGTCGTTCATGAGGCCTCAAATACAGTAGGTACGTATCGTGACTATTCGAAGGTTGCTGTTCAATGGTGGCAGGTCCATTCTGCATCTAGCTCTTGCCTCTTAAAACACACACTACTACACCACGTGGATATGTTTTCAGCAGGTGCAGCCTCACCATCTACTTACCTAGGTACTTGCCTTATCCGCTGAGCAAATCCATCTTGGATGACTCCAAAAATCATGGGCTTGACAGGCACGAGTAAGTCGTCAGGAGAGAGAAAGGGGAGGCTGTCAGACGAAAGGCAAACACACGAGACGTCGTCTCCATCGACTCCATGCACATCACACAAACCGGAGAGGAAAGGGATCCAACATCATCAATAATGCAAACGAAACGAAACCCCGCAGATCGTGTTCCAAATTTATCGGCTTCGTCTTTTTCTCCGATTTGCTCTCTTCGTCTTCCCTGCCTCGAGATGTTCTCCACAGGCACACACGATACACAGTTAACGGTCTGCCGCCCCTGCATTGTGGGCGCTGGCCTGGCTGGCGCATCTGAGCAGGATAAGCATCAAATAGTATGTGGGCAGAGAGACGTGCCCGCGTAACCGCCCTGCCAAGCGCTGAGCAGTGATGCCCCAGCGGCGCGTTTACTCGACAAATCCAACTTGCTGAATCCTATAGCCTGTTGGCTCCTCGTAATGTTGCAATCATCGACTTTCTCGGATCCTCACTTTGCAGCCAAGCCTGTTTGGCGCCAGACCGGCTCTTCAAATCAGCCAAGTTTTGTCGTCTCGAATATTCTCCTTTACGATCATCCGTCTCACGTCGAGCCCATGAACCTGAACCTGGGGTGGTGGGCAATGTGGGTTTCGTTTGACTGACTCGGAACGTTCCCGCTACAGAGATAAACGAGTTTGCCAGCTCTCCTACCACGGACAGGAATCTAGCAGGCAATAGCGTCTGCTCTCAGATGTTTCGTTTTACAGAGCTTATCCACACGGACCACAGTGGCTGGCTTGGGCCCACGTCCCTCTAGCACACCTCGACAATCTAGCTGCATCGACTCCAGCAACATGAAACGGATCGAACGAAGAGAAAAAAAGCTGGCCCCTGTCAAGCCTTCAGCAGAGAGCAGAACCTCCTGTCTACCGATTAGCCTCCTTGCGGATCGTCAGGTCTGCTTCCTCGTCCGGTCTCTGTTCTCTTGCTGTTCTTTTCCATTCTCTCGGTATCGTTCATCTATTCAGAAAGGGAAACTCGAGATTGAAAAGGTCATCCGAGATGATAGTCAAGGGGGAAAGCACTCATCCTCTAACTTCCCTTACAAGGCACGATTAGCGCTCCAGAGTTCCTGAACTCAACGGTTGCTCGATTTACCCAGCCATAAGCTTTATTCTTTCTCGCTCCCTGTCAATGCTTTGCATTGCATGCATCTTGTTTGTCTCGCTTGCACACCATCCCGCTTTGTTTCGTTTCTTGACCGGCGGTAGCGACGGCCACGGCAGCTTACCCGGCCCGAGCGCGAAACATGATCACCTGGGATGGGTTGCAGGTGCCATCGTCTTCCGCAAAGATCAACAAATTGTCCTTGAGCACGTGGAGACTGAAAAGCCAAGCTCTTCTAGATTGAGTGAACGTCGCTTTCCAGCATGGAACTACGTTTGAATGCGAGCCGAGGGAAGCAAATCCATCGATATACTCCGTTCCATTAAATTACTCCCAAGAGTCAGAGGTAGCCTCATATCTGACCTTATTATCTACTACACATCCCAGTTTTTTTTCCCGCATATTCGAATGCTTTTCATCTCTTCAAGAAAATGCATAGAAGTAGCTCCTCGTAGCCGGCAAATGCATATATCTTAATCCTTCTTAAATCCTAACAAGCAGTTACCGCTCACCCTGTCCTTGTTTGCACATTCAAATCTCCAGCCGGTTTATTAAAAAGCCTGCTTCTTTCATTTTCCCTTCTATTCCTTCATTTACCGCCAGGCCAGGTATTAGATTGAAATCCTCACGGACCGATTAAACCATGGTATTCTTGTAGAAGGGATCTGTAACTGAGATACCTTTCGGGTGTGGAGATTCCGGCGCAGATCAATGTTCAGCTGCCTTGTCTGGCTCTGGAGAGATCCCCGACCATTAGAACCATCATTACTTATATCCGGTCACTGTTTTTAGATAATCCCTCTATTTAGTGTTCACCTGGAGAGAAGAGAGGGACTGAAAATATCCGAATTAGAAGTCACCAAATCATCTCCGATCGAATCTTCCAATGATATAGTCTTTTCCTTCGATACAATACGCAACTCATTATCAAAGTCACAAGTCGGATGTTTCATCTAATGTAGCTTTCTGTTTGCTGATCAATAAGGTAAGTAGATCTTGAAGAAGAAGAAAAAGAAAGACAAGTACAAACATCTATAAATTATCTCTTTTTTGAATATATACCCAATCATATAAGGGCCTGCAAAATGTCGCTTTGACTAAAGACACCTAAATATTAAAAGTTTGCCCAACGCCAAGGGACGGCCATGCAATGGCGCCGTATGCTCGCGAGCCACACCCTGCCCATGCTTCTTTCTTGCGGTTTTAATTTTTTAGTTTCTTTTTCTCTTCCCTTTTCCTCTGCTCTCTCCCCTCTCCCTATCTCTTTCTGTCTCTTTGTGTCTCCTCTAGCGACTTCACCTAGTTTCGTTTGCCAGCCACCTTCTACGGACAGTCATCGAGAGGCATCTTCCTCTTCTGTCTGTGCCTGGCATCTCAATGACGGAATGATGCCGTTCCATGCGATGCAAAGATGGAGTGTGTAAAGTTGCTGCTCCAGAATGGTCCCATCCAGGGCCGTTCGGCACAGATGCCAAAGTGGTTTTTTCGTCGTCTCATAAAACATGGGACCCCAATCGTCAAAAAATACTCCGTCCAAACCATGCAGACGGAGGGGGCGACTTTTGATGTGTTCAAAGACAATCAACGGCCAAAATCTATGCAACAAGCAGAAAGGAATCGTCGTTCTCAGACAGGCCTTGCGGCAATGCAATGAGTCGACAGCTTGCGATGGAGCTCGTACATGACGAAATCCAGCGCAACATTTTGGAGAATCAAACAGTCGGCTACCTGGCCCATCTCCAATCAACGGGGAAACAAGACCGCCTAAATCACAACTTGACTCGCTGGCCAGTGAGCTTATACCAGATAAGCGCAACAATCTCCTCCTTGAAGAGTTCCCAGGGGTTGCGGTTGAGCCAGTAGCTAAATTCTCGATAGTGATACATTTCGGCCCAGCAATCACGGCCCCATTCGCAGCCAGCCATGTTAACGACGAAGTCTCTCTCTTTCTCGTTGTAATGCATTCTGGTGTTGTTCAGCCCAGAGTCGTCTGCGCAGGCCTCTGGGGGGAAACTGTTGATCATTCGTTGCGGGAGGAAGCCTGTGTGTTGTCTGATCCAAGGCTGGGTCTGGTATAATTGCTCGAGAGCATCCTGCTCTTTATGCTCCCAATCCATATGCTTTTGCTCATAAGTCACCGGGTCCCACCAGACGTCCAGTAGTCGATCGGTCCAAGCACTGCGTCGGACGAAGAAGGAGCCAAGGTTGAAGCCTGAGCAGTCCTGGGAGAGTAGGAGGTTGACAGAGTTAATGTCGCCATCACCCACCGTGCTCTTGGCATTTTCATCTAAATACTCCTGCGAAAAAGGGTGGGTAATATTGAGCGGGTTAAACTCGTTGATGTCGCGGTAAACATGGCGGTCGAGATGGTTAAAAATGTGGCTTTGCAGCGAGTATGAGGGCTCCATGACCAAGGTGTTCAAATCGAGCCACCAAAACCTACTCTAGTCAGATGCTGCGATAACTCAAGAGGGGAATAGAACAAGTCTTTCTTACCATTCTGCCTTGGGAAACTTCCGGAGGGCGGTCCGCAAGTAATCAACCTTCTCCCAGCTCTCTCGCCATTCGTGCGCATATCGCTTCTTTGTCTTCATGTCGACGACGTCCAAGTCATAACCCCACCGCGTAGCATACTTGCGCTTGTTGCGAACACTGTCTCGTTCAATCGCCCATTCGCGAGCCCCCTTCCATTCCATAACACCACCGCCCACGTTGGCGGCCAAGATGATTACAAATTTCTCACCATTGCCGCCAATGGATGATCTCCGCCACCAGTGAACGAACGCAGGAGCTTCATCTGCTTGGAGTTAATCGCCAGATCCAGAAGCAGATGACAATAGCGGGTGCAACTTACGGGTGCCGTAGTAGACAATAAATACGCATAATAATATTATAGGAAGCAATAGCCTCCATCTGAGCCGTCTGTTCAATCGTGCAAACACTGCCTTCATCCTCCCAGCGAATGTCGAGTTGTGACTCCACCATCTTTCTCGTGCGTGTTTTTCTCTTTCGGCGTGGGTGTTTCCAAAGGAGTTGAATCGTGGCAGGCTGCTTGATATGCGGCGCATGTGACGGGTGAAAAAGCCCTGGTTCTGAGTCGAAAAGGACGGGTAGCCATTGGCACCTGGTTTCCTCATCTTGGATGATTCCCAAGCTACAGAGCTACCACCGACATTGGCAGGACTCGACCTTCCGCTATTGATATTCAGGCCAGGACTCGCCCACCCGCCTCCTGGTACGGGAGAGGGACTTCGAGAGAGGGACATCGGGTCGGCGGGAGTACCTATTGCGAAAGCAAGGGAGCACAGAGATTAGCCAAAGAGAGCCCGCATGTTTGCGCGACACACGATCCTGCACAGCAGGCGATGACGCAGGAGGACAAAGAGGGAGGAGTTGGGACGAGACGACACAAGAAGACGTACCAATGATGGGGCTCAGCGAGGGCTGGTTGGCGGTACGAGGTTGAATAGAAAGCAGGTTGCCAGAGCGCACCTCGCTTACAGTTTGGGACTGTGAGGCTGAGCTAACCGATGAGCGCCGTCGTTGACGAGACGGCACTGGCCGGTCACTGAAGGAGCTCGACGAGCCGGCCGGGGGCGTTGGTGAAGCCAGGATGAATGGTAGTTATCGAACAAAGTGTAGAGAGTTTCAAAGAAAGAAGAAGAAAATTACGTGTGTAATCGACAGGTGTCGTGATGCGGATGCGGAGCGGTATGAGTGGCTTTGCGATGGCGGTGGTTTGGGGCGGCGGACAGGGAGCCGCACTAGCAATTAAAAAAAGGGCAGATGGTAAAAAAAAAAAACCAACGTCGGCGCCTGTGAAGCGCAAGGCAGTGAGTGCCAAGGAGTGTATGAACACTGAATTGAGGCACGCGGTTCTCCTAGTGCTAACAAGGGAGAGGGAGATGGAGACCCAGAGAAAAGCAGACGATCTACCCACATAAAACAAAACAAGTATCAATAGTTGAGGCAGCGCAGGGCAGACAGACCAAACTGGCGGTGCAGGCGCAGCGGGAAGCGAGAGTTCTGGCCAGATATTGCGATGAGATTGGGGTGAGTGAGTGGTGGTGGTAGTGGTAGTGATAGGAGCGCCGCTGCAGGCAAGCAAGTTGCGTTGCAGTAGAGCTGAGGTTGGACCCCGTCAAGAAGAAAAAAAAAGAGATAGAGAGGAGGAGAGGGTACCGTTGGCGACCAGGGGTGCCAAGTACCTCCTTTGTCCCAGCTAGAAGAAACAAGTAAGGAAAACGCAGCCAACCAGGGCCGGCAAGGCTCGCCGGAAACGACGGGGTACGAAAGCAGGATGGATCCGTTTGGTAGCAGTCTGGACGGGGTGGGGGGTTTGTTGGTTCAGGTACCTCCCTCTAGGTGTTAGGGGAGCCCTGAGAGTCTAGGCTGCTGTGCGCCTGTAAGGTAATGTACTATACATACTCTCCAGGGCTGTAGGGTTGAGGTTGGTTCTAGGCGGGCGAGCCGGTGGTGGCTCAGTTGGGGATGACACCAGATTGAAGCCCCCTGGAAATCTGGCTTGTGCTCCAGGGCTGTCTGTTCTGTTTCCCCTTATTAGAGAGGGACAGAGAGTGAGGGACGGAAGGGGGGTGGTGTGGGAACGTTGCTTGCAGCACGGCTGAAGAATTTCTCGTATCTCTGCCGAGAGTCAAGACGAAGAGGGTTTGGTTGGATGGATCTAAAATTTGATGAAGACGGAGCCTTTTTTTTTTTTCTTCTTTTTTTTTCTTTTTTTTTTTTCCTATTTCTGCTCTGGCGTAATTGGAACGTGAGATCCCATCATTTATCAGGATCATTGTTATTATTCCTGGCTTGCATCAATCCTCAGGGTTTTGAAGGAGGGAGGACGAACAGCACGCACTGAAATCGTGGCGCTACCAGGACTCTCAGGACACGGTATACAGAAGTTCATGGGCTGGATGAGATAGGAGCCGCCGCCGCCATTAGACAAACTATTGCGAAGCGTGCCTCCTGGACTTCTCTCTCTGTTGCTTTGCCCTGATTCCTTCCAAGGGGGGGTGCGCGTCCCAACAGCAGGCGACGAGTCGGAATGTAAGAGGTCTCGCTGACCAAACCCTCATATTTTGTCTGCCTCTTCTCAGCACCTTAGGTTTATACGACACATTCTCAGCCCTGGAAACACTGGAAAATACGACACCAAGCCAGTCAGCCCAGCGCCTTCTTCATCCTTCTTTGCACCAGTAGCGCGCTTCCAACAGCCCATGCCATGCTATGCCCATGCCCATCCAATAGTATCTATCGCTCACTCACCACAGGCTAATAATAAGCATTGTTGTTGTCCAGGGTCTGTTTAGCTGTTGAGTGTCCAGCTATCGCAAACACGGTTAGGCGGCGGGAGACGCCATCCGTATCTGATACAACCAGCAGCAAGAGCAAAGCCTTGATTTAATCGCTCGCTCACCCGTCCACCCGGAGGTGTCCGAGCCCCTGATAGGGTACCTTTTAGTGCGTAGCACTGCTAGCAGCAAGGCGGTTGGCAGTCCCAGCATATTCATTCCCTGATAGGATGGCTGACGAGACCCTGCCAAGTCTATGTACTAGCGTCGATGCGGTGTTAAACTCATCTAGCCCGGGGTTTCAATAATTAAGCCCTTTTAATTTTTAATTTTTTTTGCTTAACCCTTATCATTCTATATTATGTGACAGGCCGGCCAGTTAAAAGCGTTGCCCTTCGACAGGCAATATCGTAGGGGGACGAGCCGGCCATTAGACCTGCCACACTTTTCTATTAGCCAAGCCTTCAAGCCAAGCTACATGTATCAAGCTTTCCCGCCAAGGCGCCTGCTAGCCAAGCCATTGGGAGAACGCATGCATTCAGGCTATACAGTACTTTGCATATACTTTGTATATATTTTAAGCATACAGAATGGCCAGGCTGGTGAATCGCAGGTATTAATTGGGGATCGCTGCATTGATAATATCTTAGTGATACGAGGCTCTTTTCCCTTGTCACAAAACAAATGAAAATTCTCACTCTAATCATATCAGCTCACCATGTAGCAATCATACTTTGCATGCATGGATATGCATGTAAACATGCCTAAGCTCAATTACTCTATCAGGTCATGGAGGTATCTTCTTCTGGCAGACTGATTATTACATAATCAACAATAGAACGCTGGAGCTGCCTGGCTCGCATGGCGTAATCTAAGGTTTCCACCGTCCTTTGTGGCTGTCGTACGGAGTACAGCCACACAATAACCGTCCGCGTAAAACTGCTTACCATCAATGATCCTACTAACACTTCAAGGGGACTTCAAGACCTGCACTCGTATTGATCTTAGAGTCTCAGACTAAGAAGTCGCATCCGTCGGTACTTTTCCATTGGAGTCCGCCCTCAGAGAGCTTCGGTACGTCGACAGTATTTTAATACCCGCAATCCAGTTACGACCTACAGCTGCAGCCCTAGAGGAAGCTTCTGTGGGCCCCGGCACTTGCGACAGGGCTTAGATGCCTCCCAACTACAGAATGATGGTGAAGATCTCAAAGATCTGCATTGCGGCAACCGGCTTTGGTATGAGATTGGTTGTTGGTTGATTGACTACCGAACTGAGAATATGGATGGGGACTCTCCGTAGCATTTCGATGGGTCCCGTTTGACGGGAGAGGCGTGTTTCAAGCTTCACTCATCTCAACCAACCCAGATAAAGTTGATATGCTGATGTGCCATTAACACCTCTGGTACGTTCAATTATCATGCAATACGGTGGATGGCCTTGGAAAGACTGAACACACGTCATGTGTCTGTAGCCCGGCCCCTACGGTAGGTATGTAGAATCTACATCACTATTGTTTGACCCCATACTCCTCCGTACCAGTGACGTATATCTGACGGCCTCGGCTTGTCCACTCTCCTTACTTTGGGTGTTGAATTGGCCAGGCTGTCTGATGTAGCGCTTTGTCAACCGAAATTGCGCCAAGGTACTACGTGTTCGACATGACAGGCCTCGTTAGACAGTCGGATCTGAGGCATGTGATTTTAGATGCTGAAACTGATAGAAACCATTTTGGTATATCTGTTATGAATCTGCTGGTTCACGTGCAGTCTAGCTTTGATCTTCGGTCTATATGGTTCAGCCTGCTAGTTGTCTACTGGCTTTTCCAGATCAACTTCGGTTTGATACCTATGATTCCGTGGCCGATCTTCTGACTAGACGAGCCAACTTGAAGCAGATGCGGTCTAACCAGTCATACATTGGTCTGAAATTGGAAACTCCGGCTCGACATGCCACAATTGTTACTGGTATGACGAATAAAGCTCGCTCTGAGCTGTCCAGCGAGTCCAGGGTAGCTGCAGCATACAGAGCTCATGACCACTACCTATTTGAGTGGTCGACACTTCTAACTGGCTTGCTACAGGGCCCACAACGTAACTTGCAAGCTACAGCAGCCCTGGCCAGGGCTTAGCCGCTGGACTGGCGACAAGCATCCAATCACCAGCCCCGCCTCCCACAGCGCATACTGGCTGTCCAATAAAACACCGCCCAACTGCTTTCAGGGCGCTTATTTCATACTTTGCTGCCACAGATTGCTCAACCACCAGCCAATCCGTTGCTCAGCATCCCCCATCCAACTCAAGCCTCTAACCAAGGCCATCCGCGAAAACGCGCCATCATGGGGTTTTGCAAGGTAATTTCTGCACGATCAACGAACAGAATGAAGCAAATAATTGCGGGCCGTGTTTGTTGTCGGGCCGCGGCTGGCCAGGCACCTCCTTCCCCAGGGTCTGGTGCTTGCACCACCTCAGCCTATTGTAGTCTGATTGTTCCTCGCCATGAATCACATTTCGCTTCACTTTTTATTTCATTTTCTAATCTTCCTCCTCTTCCTCTTCATTCTTTAAAAGAAGTATCGGTCCTGCCCTATTGCGAGAATAGGCTAGCCGTATTCATATATTCCACTCCTTTATTGGTGGCTTTGCGTTCATATGCTCTTTCATTGATCGTTTTGTGTTGTTTCCTTTGTCGATACTGCAATCCACCATAAACGATCACTTCGCGACCACGATTATCGATATTCTACTGTCAAATGGCCTGGAGCCCATGATAGCTATGCTTTGTTATTAATACGATTCTTTGAAACACGTACACTCACTGATCGACCAACCAACGACAACACACAAGACTCATTCCTACGTTGAATGTGACAACCATTCAACTGCAAACATGTCTGTCAAGCACGGGGAGGACCCTGAGCCGTTCAATACCCCCCAAGCTCCTTCGAAAAAGATGCTCAAGCTGCGCCATGCTTCTCACACTTCATCGCACAGACGAGGGGTGGATGACTGGGAAGAATGGGAGGACGATGATGTCGTCACTCTCATCGACGTTGGCGAACCCTTGTCCGAAAAGAGCCCAAAGCTGCTCAATGTTGAAACCGAAAATGTCGATGAGGACTCCTGCAGTTCGGCAGCAGACACCTGCAGCTCTTCGTCTCTCTATACTGATCAATCACTAGTCGAGTCTGGCGATGAGATGTCACCGACAGATGGCGCCGTCCAACTAGGCTCGATTGCGCCTCCTCCCACACCAGCTTCAATACGCAAGAGAAGCACACGACTGATCAGCGTAAAGGTCCCGAGACGGTCTGTCGGAAGAGTCAGCCGTCCTGTATCAAAACGACCCCATAAGCTAACAACCGCAAAATTGGGCATACGACTAATCACAGACATGACCAAGTTTCGGCGACAAAACCACATTGCGAATCAAATGAGGTCCCCGGCTGTGAGGGCACCAAAGTTTGTTGATGCCGCGGCCTTGAGAGCTTTGGAAGGGTCTCCAAACCCACAATCTGTTGGGAATTGGAACTGGCTGCAAAGAGGCGAGAGAAGCCACAATGCCAAATCTCCCCAGGAAAACGCATCTTCACCAGACCCGCAGCTGTCTCCAGAAGATAGGCCCATTGTCATTGGAATCACTCTCCCGTCTGACGAAGTGACTGATCGTGGTATTGATCCTTTAACGGCAACAGTAAATAACGTTAACATGCCATTTGACTCCAATAATACTCAGTTTGACCACCGAAGGCTACCCGATACTGATGCAAGACCCTTTGGTACTGCGGCTGAACCAAAGTCAGTGTGGTCTCCGGATACTCCTGATACTGTCTCTTCATTCACTACTATTCGTTACCCATCGAGCGTGTATTCACAGGTCACCATGCCAGGTGCTGGCTGGGTGGCTAGCGACGAGGTCCCACCTGTTCCAGCGCTTCCAGCCAACTACAAGAGCCCTTCTCAACAGAGACTGAAAAGCATGGAACTGCGTCGAAGATTGGAGAGAGACGAGGAAGATTCCGGTACACCATGTACACTATTCGAAGAAGATGGAATTACACCATTGAAGTCTCCAATGTCCAATTTGTCAGCGTTTACGCCTGACAGTGCCCGAGGCTGGTGGGATCACCATGTGGTTACGCCATTTTTAGAGAAGAGAATGTCATTTGCTAGCCGGAGGACACAATTAGAATCACCGGCGGACGATAAGAGCCAGAAGTTGACAAGTATTACTGAAAAAAGAGAGCATACTGAAAGCGTTTCGACCCCGAAGCAAGAGGCAGAGCAACACCCATGGGGGCCAACTGGATTCCAAGGAGGATCTCAAAATATTCCAACACCAAGGGAGAACGACCCTCGTCAACTGCATTCGACAAACGATGAAACTACTCGAGTGCTTCTGGGACTTTCAATGCTTGGGGAGAAACAGTCGCGGACTGTGTCCCCTGATATTTACAAGCAGCCAGTGAGCGGTAAAAAAGATGGCATGGAGAAGATACACGCAACAGCTATCCAGTCCGTTATGCCACGTAATAACAATGAGATAAATCGTTCGGATATACTCATTACTCTGGCAACGGATGGAGAGGCAGCGCAGGTTCCTAGCCAAAGCCTGACAGCCTCAAATCCCTTCAAAAGAGGAGAGGCGCCAGTTGCTCAGGGAATCATCGAGGAGAAGACTAAGAACAGAAATCAACTCCCTGGATCTTACGGTTTGGCAGAAACGAAGAACCAAGGATCAAGAGACATTCTTGATTCCGACCCAGACCGTTCCCGCATCGCCCAGCCCAAACCCTCATGGCAGGCGCCCCAAGCACCGATTATCAGAGTGCCAACACCCAGACAAACCCCACCGCCTCATATGAACGCGGTGCAGGCAACCTTAGAGCGGCCAGTTTTGGTGCAAATTGGACCAAACACAAGAGAACAACAGCAGCCAATCATCGTTGATCGTGCCAAGATGAACTCGACTCCAACAATTCGAGTGCCTACGCCGCGACGGTCGCCATCCCCTCGTGTGAATGCCTCAAAGGTAGAGCCGCCTACATCTATGTTTCGCGGTACGGATGCAAACCAATCGGGGCTAGGAATAAAGGGTCGCGGCTTTGCTGTGGATGATCTACAGGTGGATCACCCACCGCCATATTCACCACCCAAGAAGAACCATGAAGCTCCAGTCAAGTATCAAGCAGTGTTTCCTCCAGGTCATCCTATGTATAATACTGTTCCTCCGCAAGATCGACCATCCCGGTTTCAGGAACAGAAAATGGAATCCGATGCAAATGATCGAGGAATGAACGAACCTGTCACCTGGTCTGGCAGTAATAGACCAGTTGCAACGGCGGGAGACCTAACTAATTCCAATGAGACAATCCATGCTCATGACGAACGCTTGGTAGCTAGACCAGGCGGCTTGTTTGTGTCCGTGGAAGATATCCAGGGCGAACCGAGCAGGGCCGAGTCCAAGAAAGAAAAAAAGTTGCAAAAGCAGACAAATGCGACTCCACTGCACCAAACAACCGCGCCTCCAGTTCCAGAACCACAAAGCCGTTTCTCCGTGTCACCAACTTCAACAACCTTGTCTGGCCCATCTGGCGGAGACACTCGCCCTGTTCAGCACAGCGCATGGCCATTAGCCAAGTCAGTCAAGGCACCTTTTTCATCTCGTAAACGGGAAGCTAGTTTGCCTAATGAGCAAAGCCGTGCCGTCGAGTTGCATGTGGCTCACCCAGTTGAAATAACAATCAATAATTACCGCGATCCTGAAAATCTTCCTACCAATCCTCAGATGGCACATCTTCAGCACGAGGATCGTTCAGGACCATTGAACTGGCAAGGAGGGTCAGCATTGCCGGAGTCCGGATACATAAAACCGCTTCCAACTCGCCCAGAAGGAGCCTTCTATCCAAACCCACGGTATCATGAGGCTTCTGATCGAGCCCGCAAGGTTGAGCGGAAACGGCGGCGATATGAGAAGGAAGAAAAGATTGCAAGGCGCGCTGGTAGCTTTTGGAGGGGGCGAGGCTGTATTCCTGTGAAGGGATGTTTCGGCAGGACAGGTCGTGAGGGCCGCAAAAAGAGGAGAGTCTGGATTGGCATAATTGTGGCTTTACTTCTCGTCATTCTAGCCATTGTGCTGAGTGTTGTTCTAACTAGGCATCACGGGAGCCAGGAACTGCCTTCCATCTGGGTTAACTTGACGGACTATCCTCCCATGCCAACGGGAGTTCTGACCGTTGTGGCCCCAGATAACACTCTTGCCCAAAGTGGCTGTACTGAACCCTCTACCTTGTGGAGTTGTTCTGTGCCAAAGGACGATCAAGCCTCTGCAGCGCCCCATAAACCCAACCAACCGACAGTTATTTTCCAAATCCAGTGGGACAACAACACTCAGAAATCATGGGACGTCCCTAATGGTAGTGCGCCATCTCCTATTTCTCAAAGAGACATCAGCAATGCTACTATCGATGGATTTAGCCCAAACCCTAGCCCACCCGCTTTTCAAGAGATGTGGTTCTTGGGTGAGACAACTGATGGTATCAAGTCCAACGATAAAGCTGGAGAACCTGCACCCTTCTTCATTAGTCTTCTCACATCTGAAAATAATACGGTTAGCTCGCCAATACTGGCTCGGAGGGACACACCCGAAGTCAACTTGACCGATCTTGTATTTCCGCCGGATTTGGAGTCTGATGGCACGCCGAAGCCAGCTGTGATGCTCCCGACCCCGGTCCAACAGCCTGTTAGGCTCTTTGATCGCGGCCTTCCGACCGAGCATTACGGATTTTACACGTTCTTCAAGAGAACTATTTTTCTCAAATCCGTCACGGTTCTCAACCAAACAGGCGACAACGTGCCCCTGGACGAAGATGGCGGCTGTAGCAAATCGGAGGCAAACTTCCTGGTGACCTGGGCTGAGACCCGTATGCTTGTGCAGATATGGACACGAAAACTGGACAACACCACCTCACTTTTGTCAGCGGATGGAAATAACGGCAGTGTGAATTCAACTTTGGTGAATCGACCTGGGACGATGCCATATCCCGTCACGTTAACCCTAGATACCCATGGTGGTGACCCCAACCACAAGGTCGTTTGGGAATGGCCCATGGATGATCGACAGAAAGTGAAGACGGACGAAGTGCGTCTCTTGGCCAACAATATGGCATCGGGCGGAACGTGGATCAACCACCGCGGCTCTGGCGATGCCAAGTTTGGCGGGTTTGATGGCGGCTCTGGAGGTTGTAAATGCCAGTGGGTGAATTGGGTGTAGGGAAAAGAAAGAAGCAAAAATAGGAGATTGTACGAGTTATATGTATATAAATAAGTGCTTTATGTATCGAAGAGGAAGGGGGGCTTACTGATTGCACTTTGCATTATTGGCGTTCTAGCATACAGATAGCTCTGGGTGAGCTTCTTGGTGGGGATTCATAAAAAAGGAAATTATATATATAGCAATGCTAGCTTCAAGATGAAATAAACGAATCAAAGCTTTTGAATAAATGTCTGCATCTTATTCCCATCATGGCTTATTGCTGTAGAAAGTGTTGATGATATTAATGTTAGCTGACCTTGACAATGTCAACGGAGAAGTTCAGACATATCAACAGAACTGTGGGGCGGCTCTGACCCCAACCTCCAACTGAAAAGTGGTGAACTCCAACCTTTATCATCCCATCAAGTTACCATATCTAAAGAGCCACCATAACTTTATAAGAATTCGAGGAATCAACTAAGATAATTAATTCTTCTTAATGATACTCCCACAATGCCGGATCCTCAGACCCCAATTAGCCCAGCTGGCCTGCGCAGCATCATTCCCTCAACATCGACCTCGCCCTCGCCCTCTAACCACACTGGCTATCGAAACATCCTGCGACGACACAGCAGTAGCGGTCCTCTCTCGCACTCGCAAAGGCCACACCTCCCTACTATTCAATGAGCGGATCTCATCTGACAACCGCGCCTTCAAGGGCATCAACCCAACCGTGGCGGTCCAAAGCCACAATGGCTCGCTCGCGCGGCTGGTGCAGAGGGCTTTGATGGCCCTGCCGGATGTTGAGGAGGAGGAAGATGGCGCTAGTGTCTTGCCTAGAGGGATGGGAAGCCTGTCTCAGGAGAAGAAGAAGATGATACCGGACTTTATCTGCGTGACTCGGGGGCCGGGAATCATGTCTAATTTGGCGGTGGGATTGAATCTCGCAAAGGGCCTGGCTGTGGCGTGGGACGTTCCGCTCGTTGGGGTGCATCATATGCAGGCGCATGCGTTGACGCCTCGACTGGTTCGAGCATTGGAGAACAAGAGTCAAGATACCGCTGGTGCTGCTACGGAGGACTCAGATCCTGCAAGAAGTCACGATGCCATCATTAGGAACAGCAACAGCAACAGCAACAGCAACAGCAACAGCAACAGCAACAGCAACAGCAACAGCAACAGCAACAGCAACAG